>JAACNH010001102.1:5000-101722 GCA_019447015.1 Hymenochirus boettgeri | reverse complement strand
AGCCACTGTGGGCAACTTGCTTGAACCAGCCACTGTGGGCAACTTGCATGTACCGTCTGTGTTTGGGGGAACTCTGGCACATATATTATCTCCCTCCATGTGGCATATATGCCCTCTAGTTCCCTGGCCACTGGTAGGTTGCCCCTCCAGTTTACCTGACAGTGTCAAGTACGCCCTCCATTAATATACTCTCCACGGAAAGATATAGGGGTCAGCTTTAAAGTGATTGGCTCCAGTGTCAATATGTTAAATAGGTTGGGCTTGATGGACGTATGACTTTATTCAACCTCAGTTACTATGTTACTATATCTAGAAGAATAAGCATGCGTAGGTATTCTACAATGTATTTTGCTATTCTTTGCTGTGGTCAGAGCTGATATATCAGGTTCTGTAACATCTTTCCAGGATGTACCACTTCCTTGGAATGTTTTAATCAGTCATTTCTGCTGATTGGCTGTTGGGTGGGTCACACATGCTCAGATCTGTACTGAGCAACTGAATCCACTAAGGGGCTGAGACCATAATGGACACTATTAGGGATAGTCAGGAAGTCAAAATTTGGAACCATTTATAATCACTGGATGGGCAGATTATGGTAATAAAAAGAAAATACTCTCTTTATTTTACTGTACGTATTTGTGCTGAACTTTCCCTTTCAATAGACAATTTCTCTACAAATCTGCTATCAGTGCAGATATGTTTAAATTACAGTATCCATTTTACCCATAATTCAGTAGAATAAAAGGTCAGATACAGACTAATCCCAGGATGATTTGCAGGGTGGGAATGTGTCTGCCCAATAGGGTTTACAGATTACAATGAGCAAAGCTTGGCAACAATGGAAGATTGAGGTAAGTGTAGGGAACATGACGGAACACAAAACTAATAATACCAAACAGGAATCCTGTAGCCATCTGTGCGTGAACAGATAATTGTGTTATTTACTCCCTTTCCCCAAAACCAGAGGATGGATTTGTGCCTATTAATCTAAAGAGATGAAATTCTAATGGAGAAATCAAATCGTATTTGGTTCCACACTAATTTCCCCTTTCAGGGCATCAACCTTGTATCTCATTGTGCGTTGGCCTTTGCAGATTTGTATCCCGTCATTTATAACAGAATAAAGTATTGGCTTTGCGCTGACTTGTGTATTCCTTGCTGTTCGTTTCCAATCTTTTAATGCTTTGGCTTCCTGCTTTGATGTCAGCAATAGAACGGAAAGGTTTACAAAGGGACTAAACGGATTCTTTGGGCTAAGCTCATAAGTAAAAACTTTACTCTTTGTGTGTATTTCTAGAAACAGGCTGAAAAGCTGAGCTCCAATGAAGCTTAAAGGAGACGTCCAGGGTAAAACTGCCGCTTATAACAATATTTTAGTGGCTAACGAAAGTAACAAATGGACATTTAGCCCTGCATTTAATTTTTACTCCCCTTAACACATGAAAAAGCTCATTGGACAGTTCCTGTCTCGGTTTCCTGGGTGAAGCACTGAGCATGTGTAAGCCAGTGACTTGAAAAGGCAAGTGATGCATTATTTTAATCAGCTGTTTAGGGGCTTTCAATTCAGGTTTAGTTTTAGGTACTTTTAAGGCTTAGGCCACACCAGTAGGTGTTAACACTCAATCTGATCATCCAGTTGTTGTAGGTGCGCAACATGCATGCACACCAATTGTGCAACATTGTGCACTCCTAGTGCATGGCAGTGTGAACACGCTCGATTTCGTGTGCATTTCCAGGGCGATTGGACGCGCTGTAGTGTCACCTCAGCCTAAAGAATTATTAAAATGTCTTGTATTACATAATTACCCCTTTAATCTCTAATCATATTTTTATTTTCTGTTACCCCACAATCCCCCATGCAGCCTGAATGGAGAGAATATTTAAAACCCCGGGGCACTTTGTTTTATCTCGATTATGGCTGCCATACCCCAAACCCATATATACTATATAGAGAATAAACAATTACGCATGAAAGCCTTTCTGGACTATGAATAAATATACAGTAATGAAGCCTCGGTTTAAAATTAGATCCTGTGCATAAATTTGCATGACTAAGTCATTTAACCAATAAAGATCTCAGTGTGAAACCGTATTTAGAAAATCTTTGCATAATCCCCTTGCAGGCATAAGACAAGACCCCCTTTCAACCTTCCTACGTGCCCCTGTCACCTCGAAGGACCCTGGCTTGTGTTGGCAGCTATCGATTATTTTGGATAGTCTGTCTTCTTGTTTGGTTACATAGAAATCATCAGCATCGCTGTAAATTTCTGTCTGTACAATTGATTTGACACTGATGCTTCTAGAAGGCGCCATGTATGTAATAAACCAAGCATGGGATCCGTCTTTCTTTTTTGCCAGCAGCGGTTTACTGTAATGGGTTGGAATTAATGGGCGTCATTGAAACACAATCGAGGCACATTTTAAACCTATTAGCACAGCGATGGAGATAGGATTCGACATTGTGTATTGCTGTAAATAATCTTGACGGATAGATTGAGCCTTCCAGTATCCAAGCGCGTCTGTGATAAACTCTCTCAGTTGTGTTTTAGTGAGAAATATCCAAGCGTCTGTCTAAATGCTGCACGCATCTCTCCAGCTCTAAATATGATTACAGTCAAATGCAGTACTAGCTGGGCACTGACACAGGACTGATTATAATGATATAATAACTAGAATATTAGTACGGAAATTCACATAAAAAATGGAAAATGCTAGGATATACGCTATATTATTTTTAATCTTAATGTTTTTAAATTCAGCTGCTCTTTAGGTTATTGTCTGAATGACTTTTTAGTTTCTAAGGTCACTAACTTTAGCTATCAGGCAGTGGCTGTGCTACCATAGATGTAGATGTTACAGACATCTGATTGCCTGGCCGTGTATGTATCTGCTGGATAAGAGCCAAACCGGGAGATTCAATAAAAGTTCTCATCGTTAAAAATTGTGCTAATTTTGCCCCAACCAATCAGATGTTAGCTTTCAAAGGTTAAACAAGATTTGATTGGTTGGGGAAAAATTAGCACCATTTTTAACTATAAGAACTTTTAAAGGATAACTATTGCCTCAATGCATTTTTTTTTTAAAAAACTGTTTTCAAAAGAGTAAAGGTATGCAGCCCTCCCCATATGTTTTTTTCCTGATTTCGAGCTTCTCTATGCCTTCAATTAGCCACACTGTGAAGGGGGCGTAACAATTCTGTCTGCCTGTAACTGTCACTCAAAACTAGCAGTGAGAAAACACTCCTCCACCCATCCTTGATCAGCTTGATTATGTAGGCTGTATCCTAGCAACCGAACAGTTCAGTTTGTTTGACTGGCAGAGGAGGAGGAGAGAGGTTGTAACAGACATTCCCACCAGCCAATGACAAGTGATATGTTAATCATGGCCCTGGGCCATCTAGGAGGCGGGCTTTTAGCACTCATCTTTGCTGTGTGATATCTAAGGGAAGGCAGCACGGTTGTAAATGAGAGTAAGCGATTTCAGCTGCTGGAAGTGTGAACATGTAATGGGGGAGTTGTTGTTTTTTTGGGTATTGTTGTCCTTTAATGAATCTCCCGGAAAGAGCTGTAGATATGTGCTCAGGACAGCAAAGCTGCCCATACATTTGTAAGACTTACCTCAGACGTTTCCACAGTGTTCTGGGAAACTGCCCAGTTCAATTGCTTTGCGATCAGAGTAATGTCAGCCGTAAGGCGTTCTCTATCCAGGAACATTGCAGGGTAAGACATCGGTACCTGGACTCAACATTGCTATTAATTAGACAGTTCCTGGAGAAATTGGGCTCCATTTGACGTGGGCTTTGCAGGACCTGTAAGTTACAAGGCTCCATGGTCTTTATTGATCTGCATGGAAGGATCTCTGGAAAACAGCTGTGTTTGGACAGAATTTTCCACTTACTCGATGGATAAACATTGTGGAGTCTCAAAGAAGGGAAAATAAATACGTTCTTGTCATTAGATCATTGCCATCTTTTTCTCATTATATTCATTCTTTATGCCTTAACCACAGCTGGATCCATTTCAATATGGCCTCCAAAAGTTTGTTGTAATGCGTTTTTGTAATGTATTGTCGGCTTCCTAATGACCTGTCCCACATTACCATCTGATATGGAATGTACGAGACCCTTTGTATTATATAGGGTTATTATGTTACTTTTTATATGATATTAGAGGTGTCCTGTTAGTGCTTTACTGTGTATGTTTATTCACATTATGGGCAGGCGTGACCTCTTATAAACTTCCATAAACTCTCGGGATGCCATTTTACCACTAGATTTTCCCAGAGGACATCATTAGCTTCTGGGTCTAAAACACATCACACTAATTTAATCCAGGGATTGTTATTTTGCTTTTATCTAGATCAACGCTTAAGCTCTGTACAGTATGTTTGATAATTATTGTCTGAAATGACTTACATCTACCGTTTCACCTGACAAATCAACTTGTACCGAGGTATCTACAGAGATGGTTAAAGGGTATCTCCACTGGAAATAAAAGTGTTTGCCATTCAGGTTTATTGAAGAATGGGAGGTAAAGGAGCTGTATGTTACCTCTCGTTCTTCAATAAAACTAAATGGCAAAAAAACGTATTTCCGGTGGAGATACCCTTTAAGTGTTACTTCCTGCTGGAGCACTTAAAATGCTTTCTTCTACCAATTGCTACCCCAACCCCCATAGTTCAGAAATGGCTGCTCACCTTCTGCGAGGCAACCTGTCTGTATGTGGATCATTAGATACCGATAAATCCCATTTGGAGCAACTATCCAACAGTCACTCCAAACAAGATTTATTATACATGGTGGAAAGTTTGCAAGAACCTCCCTAGTGTGTAACTATTGGATTTCTCAATCCATGGTCATGGGCAGTTCATCTGATAAAATCTCTGTACACATGTGTGGACGATCAGTTGTGTGCTGTTCAATGATGCCCAACTGAATGGGCATGCACGTTCAATTACTGTTAGAAATGCCCGTTCATCAGGCATTGTACAGCGAATTGACTGCGTGGACAGAGCTTTAGCCTGTAAGAGCTCAGTGATACTTGATTCATCAAGTAAAATATCGCACATAACTAGAGATGGTCAAACTTGCTAAAGTTCGGTTCGTTACAGAACTTCAGTATCGTTCGTTAGGAAGATAGTTTGGAATGATCTGATAAAATACAGTTAAAATAGCAATGGTAACTTGCTGTAAATGGTTCTAGGACCTGGGAAATGGTCTGAGGAACACGTAAGTATCGACACTAACATCACTAACTTTCCTCACTATCTGGCAATTGCCGTTCGCTAACCCTCAAATGCGGCATTTCTAACCCTCAAATTTGGCGATAACCCTCGAATCCGGCATTTGTGACCCTCAAGTTCTAACCCTTGAATGCTCATTCGGTAATCCTTAAATTTGGTGATAACCCACGAATGTACTTAACGCCGCATTCTAGGGTTATGGAGCGCTAAAGACGAGGGTTGTCGATCCGAAAATGAGATAATCCTTGAATTATTGAAAAATATGTCTGTGAGTTAGGAAAAGCAGAAAGTTCGTAGCTCGGAGAATTCAAAAAAGTTTGTACAAACTCAAATATTCGAACTCGGGTTCAAGTTCTAGTCCATCCCTAATAACAACAAGAGCAGTGGGGGGCCCAGGCACGGGGGGGCCCATCTACTTAAGCTGGGTACACACCTGAAAGATCTTGAAAGATGACAAACGATTGGTCTACACACAGTCCTGAGCGCCAATGGAACACAGAGTCCCGAGAGTTCTCCCTATGCTGTGCATAGGGAGAACTCTCGGGACTCTTTGTTCCATTGGCCATGGCTGACTCCCTTATAGGGGGACTTGTCGGATCTTCAAACGACCGACCATTCGTTCGTACACATCCTGCGTCGCTGGACCCGCGATCGCACATGTGTACAAACCTTTACTCTCCTTCCAGCATTTCCTCCCCAGAAAACCACCAGCATCAGAGTAGCAGGGGGCCTATGATCTCTTTTTGCACCACTGATTGATTTATGTATAATGTTTATAACCAAATAAAGCCATCAATATCTATTTCTACCGTCTATATATATTGAGATAAGCTTTCAATACAAACTGTATGCGCCAGTTATGGGACTGCAGTAACACTGGCTAATTATGTAAGATAAAATGCAAATCTCGGATAATCTGTCCTAAGTGAGATAATTGACACATTATCTATAACGTAACATAGAAACCATTGTTATATCCCCGTTAACTGCACTGTATCACTTTCATCTCGACACCCGGGGAGACTGGCTGTTATTTACAAATGGTGGTTGTTGAGTTGAATTTGATCCATATTTAAAGTTCGTGCACACATGCGATCGTAGGTACCGACCCGTGACGCACGATGTGTACGAACGTTCGTTTCGGCCGATAATCGTCCCGTGTATGGGCCCTTTATCAGCTGAAACGGACGTTCGGTCGGGGATCAGTGAACGACCGACTTGGCGGATCTCTGAACAAACGTCCGTTTCGGCCGTTAAAGGGCCAATACACGGGGCGATTATCGGCCAAAATGAACTTTTGTACACATTGTGCATGGCACAAAAACTACAAACTATCAACATTGATATCTGTCCGTCCAGACAGAAAATTCCCATGGTTTTATTATCTAAAGTGGAGGGATACAGTAACCTCTCAATATGTGGGCCGCACTGAACACTCGCTCCCAATACAGAGTATATAGGGTATAGGGAGTAGATTGTTATATGGAATCCGACCGTAGTAGTTTATCTGGTTTGGACATTTTTGAGTTCAACTTTAACTTAATCTGCAGCTGAGGTGGCCTGGGTGTTGTATATCAAGTAAGAATAAACACGTCTGTATGGTAGAATTAGAGTTAAAGCTAGAACAGTTGGCTTTTTACATTTAGTTTTTACGGAGAAATATCATTGGACAGTTTATTGGTTCATAGCACCCAATCAGCTGTTAGCTTTTTGCTGGTCTACTTCATTTAAAAAACTTAGAGGGTTATTCAATGAAAGTTCTTATTGTTACAAAGGATGCTAATTTTTCCCCAACCAATCAGATGTTAGCTTTCAAATGTTAAATAAGATCTGATTGGTTGGGGCAAAATTAGCACCATTTTTATTGAATCTCCCTGTTAATGTGGTTGGTTGCTGTGGATGAATCGTATTCACCGCTCGGCTATATTCCTAACTTTGTTTTTAATATTCCTCCTTCCAGGTAACAACCTCGATGCCATACATGACATCACTGTCGCATATCCCCAGAACATTCCGCAGACTGAGAAACACATTTTAAATGGAAATTTCCCCAAAGAAATCCACTTCCATGTTTGCAGATACCCAGTGAGCAGCCTCCCCGTTTCTAAAGAAGAACTTCAGGTCTGGTGCCAGGAGAGATGGAAGGAGAAGGAAGATCGCCTCCGTGCCTTCTACCAAGGGGAGAGATACTTCGATGCCACCAGGCGAAGCAGGATCCCTCCGTGCAAGTCTGAGTTCAGGGTTCACCTGATTAAGTTTGCATCGCTCCTATACTGGACGTCCTTCTGTGTGGCGATGCTGGCGTTGCTTTACCTGTATAGCTTAGTGCGATGGTACTTCCTAACCGTCATTGGGATTTTTATCCTTCAGGAAAAGATTTATGGTGGATTGGAGATCATTGAAATGGCATGTCACAGATATTATACCAACAAGTCCAAGAAGGGCTGAATTCCGAGAGGCTCCTCACTCATGTGGGAGGTTTGGTGTCTTTCATTTCCTCCTCGTCACCTGTAATTGTAACTTCAGGTTTCACTTTGATCTTCTTCTTTTTTCAAAATAAACATAGGATTAAAGGGCAAGTCCACTCAAAAAAAAAACTTTGTTGCAAACTAGATTACCCCCCCAATCCCACTTTCTCGATATACACATTTTCCAAAGATGCTCCTGAACTTGCTTACCAGACCCTCATCGCTCCTACGCTGCTCTGCTGCTGACAGCCGCTCCACTTCCTGGTTGTGGCTATTGGTTAAGGCGCAACGTGACATCACGCCCAATTGCTGACAGCCACGAGCAGGAAGTGAAGCAGCTGTCTGCACAGATGTCCCCTGCTCCTGTTTTTGCTCAAAGCAGGGGGCGGCACCTAAATGGCCAGGGACCGGGTCAGGTAAGAAAGTTCAGGAGCGTCTTTGGTAATTATGTATATTGCGGGTTTGGGTGGGTAATCTGACTTGCCCTTTAAATAGAAGGTAATTCTAGACAACGAGAACACTTGTGCCTCCTGAAACCACTGGTTTGGCCTTTTTTAAATTCCATGGATCTCTATGGAGGGAAAGGCATGGCATTAGGTAATACGTCCCCGATCTAAAGGTACGTGGAGCCAACAGAGATGCAGCCTTCAGAATAAGGTCTTCACTAGAGACCACTAAGCCATGTACATAGAGGAGAATTTACCTAGAGGTCCATGATTGCCCCAATCAGGTAGCCAATAGTTACCAATAGACACTTCTCTTTATGTGTGGTCTAGAACAGTTAATCAATGGGTCAAGTGTGATGGGTATGTGGGTGGGGCTAGTAACAAGTTGTATATTTTGTGAGTTAACATGTGACTGTTAAAGAGGCAGTGTCTCTTTTATGAGAATCTTATTAAATCACGTTTGTATGTTACCCAAGATTATACCATGTTCACAACCCAGTGGGTACCCCTACCTGTTATACAAAATGTACAATCATTTGACAATCATATTTATTTTGCTTTGGGGTTGGGTGATGCTGTAGATAGACCTTAATTACCTTAATGTACAGGGACCATTCCATCCTCTTCATGTATGTATGGTAATGGGAACCAAGTCACTTGGTATCATTATCCATTTGCACAGAGAATACCTTAGAGAAGCACTATGGCATCTCCCAACTCCAATATTGAATAAATAACTGACCTTAATTAAATGATTTTTGCCATGTGGTAGTTGTGAATGAACACCAGCAAAGGAGATTAAGAAAGGAGCTGCCACAGTGAGATCACATCTTGATAAACAAATCAAGGAATCCACCAAAGCTGTGGCCCTTGGGGCCAATTTATAATTTGCTGTAATTATGATGTATTACCTGTTTCCCCAAGTCGGAGAATCCATAACTGATCACATTCATTTTAGCCTTAATACCTGATACCTGTGAAATATTCTCATTCAAACCATCGGGGGTCATGGTTGAGCGTGCGTACAAGGCGTAGATTTTGGTGTGTATTTGCAATGCATGTTAAAGGTAGCCATACATGGGCCAATGTCCAATACATCAGCCAAAACAATTGAAAATCCGATCGGAAGATCTTCCGTAGATTTCAGCTTGGAAACTATGGAGGTTCTGTTAGATTGGGTCGATGGAAAATGTTCGGTCTTGCCCTATCAGGTTTTTTTCCAATAGACCGATCCATATAACAGATTGGTCTATCGAAGACACAAAGTAATTCATTGGATTGAATTCTTCGAATTGGTCAGAATATCAATGCCGTGTATGGGAGCCTTAAGTTTGTGTTTTAATTAAAGTACAAGTCTATCCCATTGTCTCTCTATGGTAGATGTGTCTTATTACATACAAGGCTTGGCCTGAGCGAATTCATGGTGAGATTCAATGATGGCTCAGTATTGACATTGAGTTTACTGATAACCGACACCTCACTGTTTTTCTATTTGTTGGTACATAGAATTTTTTATTTGGTTAAATGAGACGCTTCAATCAGGAAAGGAGGAAAACTTCTTACCACATGGGATGAGAATTTACCTGTAACTGTGACTATTTAAAGATTTTATGTTCTGTATCAAAATGCGTATCCTTCAGCAGCTTTGTATAAACACTGATCTATGTATTTAATGGTTTAGCTCTGTCTGTCCCACCCAACTGTATCTCAGGATCTAGAGGAGAATTAATGGTAAAATGTAAATAAGCCTGAATGGACTCTCGAATCGGCAATATTTTAGAGAAATTATCTATACAATAATGTGAGTGTATGGTGCTTCCTTAGTTTTACATCCCTCCTACTAGAGTGTGTCCTGGACACTAGCACATGCTCAGTAAATTCTTTAGCCCCTGACAGAGTAACTACTAGTTGATTTGCGCGTGTTCTCTCTGTAATCAAGACTGAGCAGTAATAAAACCACAATGAAGTGAGTCTTCTTTATATTATTATTGGTCTTATTTATATGTTAGCGTTAATTCTTCTTTAAAGTGTCTCTTATTTAACTCTTCACGTCTGTCTGCAGTATTTCCAATCACCACCTCCATGTTGCTAAATCCTATTATGTAAGAGACAATTTCAGTTACAGCGCTGTTGAACTACACATCCCAGAATCCTCTCTCGTCCGCTTATCTTGTTCCCAGAATATGTAGTTTTGGTTTATTTGTTTTAACTAAAACGGTTACTTTTTATTATTTTTTTTAAAACTTCCTGAACACAGAGTAAACTAGAATCGACGCTGCAAATGAAAGGGGCGGTCACTTTGTTTTATAACTGTGTGTTCCTTTGAGATATAGAAGAATCTGCCATCTCTTTGATACACACCTTTCTCTTTGTTTAATGCCTTTCGTTCTTTCTGATGTTGCAACTTTGTAGTGATGTTTTTAAAGGGATCAAATGAGCTAAAAGCCTTTGAAAGTGCATTTACTTCTGATACAAATAATCAAATCTCCTCCCTCGCTATTCAGAATAGTATAATAGTGTCAGATAATAATAAAAATGCCCCCATCCTGGGGTGGACTTTTTAAATAGGGGATCATAAGAAAATTTATAATAATTAGCCAACTATCATCACCTTTTAAAATCCATACAATCATGAGAAAATGAGCCTGTTGATTTTCACCTGGTGTTAAGCTGGGTACACACCATGGAATTTATTAGTTCCAAGCGACTGTTTGCTTCTAGCGAGCGGTTGGCTGTAACGAACCAGCTCCCACAACCTAGTGCGTGGTCCATAAAGGACATACAATAGAAGGACTATGTAAGCTCTACTTAGGCTAAATTACAACTAATGATTTGGTCAGACTAATATGATATTGTATGGGGCCTAGGAATGTGCATTGATTATCTTTTCTATGTTTATAATGTATGCCAGTGTGCAGAAAATATGATATTGTATGGGGCCCAGGAATGTGCATTGATTATCTTTTCTATGTTTATAATGTATGCCAGTGTGCAGACTCACAGAGTAAACTAGAATCGACGCTGCAAATGAAAGGGGGGTCACTTGTTTATAACGTGTGTGCCTTTGAGATATAGAAGAATCTGCCATCTCTTTGATACACACCTTTCTCTTTGTTTAATGCCTTTCGTTCTTTCTGATGTTGCAACTTTGTAGTGATGTTTTTAAAGGGATCAAATGAGCTAAAAGCCTTTGAAAGTGCATTTACTTCTGATACAAATAATCAAATCTCCTCCTCGCTATTCAGAATAGTATAATAGTGTCAGATAATATAAAAAATGCCCCCATCCTGGGGTGGACTTTTAAATAGGGGATCATAAGAAAATTTATAATAATTAGCCAACTATCATCACCTTTTAAATCCATACAATCATGAGAAAATGAGCCTGTTGATTTTCACCTGGTGTTAAGCTGGGTACACACCATGGAATTTATTAGTTCCAAGCGACTGTTTGCTTCTAGCGAGCGGTTGGCTGTAACGAACCAGCTCCACAACCTAGTGCGTGGTCCATAAGGACATACAATAGAAGGACTATGTAAGCTCTACTTAGGCTAAATTACAACTAATGATTTGGTCAGACTAATATGATATTGTATGGGCTAGGAATGTGCATTGATTATCTTTTCTATGTTATAATGTATGCCAGTGTGCAGAAAATATGATATTGTATGGGGCCCAGGAATGTGCATTGATTATCTTTTCATATGTTTAATGAATGCCAGTGTGCAGAAAATATGATATTGTATGGGGCCTAGGAATGTGCATTGATTATCTTTTCTATGTTTATAAAGTATGCCAGTGTGAGATAATATGATATTGTATGGGGCCTAGGAATGTGCATTGAATATCTTTCTATGTTATATAGTATGCCAGTGTGCAGATAAATGAGATTGTATGGGGCCTAGGAATGGTGCATTGATTATCTTTTCTATGTTATAATGTATGCCAGTGTGCAGATAATATGATATTGTATGGGGCCTGAGGAATGTGCATGATTATTTTTTCTAGTGTTATAATGTATGCCAGTGTGCAGATAATATGATATTGTATGGGCTAGGAATGTGCAGATTATCTTTTCTATGTTTATAATGTATGCGTGTGCAGATAATGATATTGTATGGGGCCTAGGAATGGGCATTGATTATTTTCTAGTTATAATGTATGCCAGTGTGCAGTAATATGATATTGTATGGGGCCTAGGAATGTGCATTGATTATCTTTCTATGTTATAATGATTGCAGTGTGCAGATAATATGATATTGTATGGGGTAGGAATGTGCATTGATTATCTTTTCTATGTTTATAATGTATGCCAGTGTGCAGGTAATATGATATTGTATGGGGCTAGGAATGTGAGTTGATTATCTTTTCTATGTTTATAATGTATGCAGTGTGCAGATAATATGATATTGTATGGGGCCTAGGAATGTGCATTGATATCTTTTGACGGGGAGTGTGAACATGTAATGGGGAGATGTTGTTTTTTTGGGTATTGTTGTCGTTAATGAATCTCCCGGAAAGAGCTGTAGATATGTGCTCAGGACAGCAAAGCTGCCCAACATTTGTAAGACTTACCTCAGACGTTTCCACAGTGTTCTGGGAAACTGCCCAGTTCATTGCTTTGCGATCAGAGAATGTCAGCCGTAAGGCGTTCTCTATCCAGGAACATTGCAGGGTAAGACATCGGTACCTGGACTCAACATTGCTATTAATTAGACAGTTCCTGGAGAATTGGGCTCCATTTGACGTGGGCTTTGCAGGACCTGTAAGTTACAAGGCTCCATGGTCTTATTGATCGCATGGAAGGATCTCTGGAAACAGCTGTGTTTGGACAGAATTTTCCACTTACTCGATGGATAAACATTGTGGAGTCTCAAAGAAGGAAAATAAATACGTTCTTGTCATTAGATCATTGCCATCTTTTTCTCATTATATTCATTCTTATCTCTTAACCACAGCTGGATCCATTTCAATATGGCCTCAAAGTTGTTGTAATGCGTTTTTGTAATGTATTGTCGGCTTCCTAATGACCTGTCCCACTTACCATCTGATATGGAATGTACGAACCCTTTGTATTATATAGGGTTATTATGTTACTTTTATTGATATTAGAGGGTCCTGTTAGTGCTTTACTGTGTATGTTATTCACATTATGGGCAGGCGTGACTCTTATAAACTTCCATAAACTCTCGGGATGCCATTTTACCACTAGATTTTCCCAGAGGAATCATTAGCTTCTGGGTCTAAACACATCACACTAATTTAATCCAGGGATTGTTATTTTGCTTTTATCTAGATAACGCTTAAGCTCTGTACAGTATGTTTGATATTATTGTCTGAAATGACTTACATCTACCGTTTCACCTGACAAATCAACTTGTACGACCGGTATCTACAGAGATGGTTTAAAGGGTATCTCCACTGGAAATAAAGTGTTTGCCATTCAGGTTATTGAAGAATGGGAGGTAAAGGAGCTGTATGTTACCATCTCGTTCTTCAAAAAACTAAATGCAAAAAAAACGTTATTTCCGGTGGAGATACCCGTAAGTGTTACTTCCTGCTGGAGCACTTAAAATGCTTTCTTCTACCAATTGCTACCCCAACCCCCATAGTTCAGAAATGGCTGCTCACCTCTGCGAGGAACCTGTCTGTATGTGGATCATTAGATACCGATAAATCCCATTTGGAGCAACTATCCAACAGTCACTCCAAACAAGATTTATTATACATGGTGGAAAGTTATTGCAAAGAACCTCCCTAGTGTGTAACTATTGGATTTTCTCAATCCATGGTCTGGGCAGTTCATCTGATAAAATCTCTGTACACATGTGTGGACGATCAGTTGTGTGCTGTTCAATGATGCCCAACTGAATGGGCATGCACGTTCAATTACTGTTAGAAATGCCCGTTCATCAGGCATTGTACAGCGAATTGACTGCGTGGACAGAGCTTTAGCCTGTAAGAGCTCAGTGATGCTTGATTCATCAAGTAAAATATCGCACATAACTAGAGATGGTCAAACTTGCTAAAGTTCGGTCGTTACAGAACTTCAGTATCGTTCGTTAGGAAGATAGTTTGGAATGATCTGATAAAATACAGTTAAAATAGCAATGGTAACTGCTGTAATGTGTTCTAGGACCTGGGAAATGGTCTGAGGAACACGTAAGTATCGACACTAACATCACTAATTTCCTCACTATCTGGCAATTGCCGTTCGCTAACCCTCAATGCGCATTTCTAACCCTAAATTTGGCGATAACCCTCGAATCCGGCATTTGTGACCCTCAAGTTCTAACCCTTGATGCTCATTCGGTAATCCTTAAATTTGGTGATAACCCACGAATGTACTAACGCCGCATTCTAGGGTTATGGAGCGCTAAAAGACGAGGGTTGTCGATCCGAAAATGAGAAATCCTTGAATTATTGAAAATATGTCTGTGAGTTAGGAAAAGCAGAAAGTTCGTAGCTCGGAGAATTCAAAAAAGTTTGTACAAACTCAAATATTCGAACTCGGGTTCAAGTTCTAGTCCATCCCTAATAACAACAAGAGCAGTGGGGGGCCCAGGCACGGGGGGGCCCATCTACTTAAGCTGGTACAACACCTGAAAGATCTTGAAGAGACAAAACGATTGGTCTACACACAGTCCTGAGCGCCAATGGAACACAGAGTCCCGAGAGTTCTCCTATGCTGTGCATAGGGAGAACTCTCGGGACTCTTTGTTCCATTGGCCATGGCTGACTCCCTTATAGGGGACTTGTCGGATCTTCAAACGACCGACCATTCGTTCGTACACATCCTCGCGTCGCTGGACCCGCGATCGCACATGTGTACAAACCTTTACTCTCCTTCCAGCATTCCTCCCCAGAAAACACCAGCATCAGAGTAGCAGGGGCCTATGATCTCTTTTTGCACCACTGATTGATTTATGTATAATGTTTATAACCAAATAAAGCCATCAATATCTATTTCTACCGTCTATATATATTGAGATAACTTTCAATACAAACTGTATGCGCAGTTATGGGACTGCAGTAACACTGGCTAATTATGTAAGATAAAATGCAAATCTCGGATAAACTGTCCTAAGTGAGATAATTGACACATATTTATAACGTAACATAGAAACCATTGATATCCCCGTTAACTGCACTGTATCACTTTCATCTCGACACACGGGGAGACTGGCTGTTATTTACAAATGGTGGTTGTTGAGTTGAATTTGATCCATATTTAAAGTTCGTGACACATGCGATCGTAGGTACCGACCCGTGACGCACGATGTGTACGAACGTTCGTTTCGGCCGATAATCGTCCCGTGTATGGGCCCTTTATCAGCTGAAACGGACGTTCGGTCGGGGATCGTGAACGACCGACTTGGCGGATCTCTGAACAAACGTCCGTTTCGGCCGTTAAAGGGCCAATACACGGGGCGATTATCGGCCAAAATGAACTTTTGTACACATTGTGCATGGCACAAAAACTACAAACTATCAACATTGATATCGTCCGTCCAGACAGAAAATTCCCATGGTTTATTATCTAAAGTGGAGGATACAGTAACCTCTCAATATGTGGGCCGCACTGAACACTCGCTCCCAATACAGAGTAATAGGGTATAGGGAGTAGATTGTTATATGGAATCCGACCGTAGTAGTTATCTGGTTTGGACATTTTTGAGTTCACACTTTAATTAATCTGCAGCTGAGTGGCCTGGGTGTTGTATATCAAGTAAGAATAACACGTCTGTATGGTAGAATTAGAGTTAAAGCTAGAACAGTTGGCTTTTTACATTAGTTTTTACGGAGAAATATCATGGACAGTTTATTGGTTCATAGCACCCAATCAGCTGTTAGCTTTTTGCTGGTCTACTTCATTAAAAAACTTAGAGGGTTATTCAATGAAAGTTCTTATTGTTACAAAGGATGCTAATTTTTCCCCAACCAATCAGATGTTAGCTTTCAAATGTTAAATAAGACTGATTGGTTGGGGCAAAATTAGCACCATTTTATTGAATCTCCCTGTTAATGTGGTTGGTTGCTGTGGATGAATCGTATTCACCGCTCGGCTATATTCCTAACTTTGTTTTAATATTCCTCCTTCCAGGTAACAACTCGATGCCATACATGACATCACTGTCGCATATCCCAGAAACATTCCGCAGACTGAGAACACATTTTAAATGGAAATTCCCCAAAGAAATCCACTTCCATGTTTGCAGATACCCAGTGAGCAGCCTCCCCGTTCTAAAGAAGAACTTCAGGTCTGGTGCCAGGAGAGATGGAAGGAGAAGGAAGATCGCCTCCGTGCCTTCTACAAGGGGAGAGATACTTCGATGCCACCAGGCGAAGCAGGATCCCTCCGTGCAAGTCTGAGTTCAGGGTTCACCTGATTAAGTTTGCATCGCTCCTATACTGGACGTCCTTCTGTGTGGCGATGCTGGCGTTTGCTTTACCTGTATAGCTTAGTGCGATGGTACTTCCTAACCGTCATTGGGATTTTATCCTTCAGGAAAAGATTTATGGTGGATTGGAGATCATTGAAATGGCATGTCACAGATATTACCAACAAGTCCAAGAAGGGCTGAATTCCGAGAGGCTCCTCACTCATGTGGGAGGTTTGGTGTCTTTCATTTCCTCCTCGTCACCTGTAATTGTAACTTCAGGTTTCACTTTGATCTTCTTCTTTTTCAAAAAAAACATAGGATTAAAGGGCAAGTCCACTCAAAAAAAAACTTGTTGCAAACTAGATTACCCCCCAATCCCACTTCTCGATATACACATTTTCCAAGATGCTCCTGAACTTGCTTACCAGACCCTCATCGTCCTACGCTGCTCTGCTGCTGACAGCCGCTCCCACTTCCTGGTTGTGGCATTGGTTAAGGCGCAACGTGACATCACGCCCAATTGCTGACAGCCACGAGCAGGAAGTGGAGCAGCTGTCTGCACAGATGTCCCCTGCTCCTGTTTTGTGCTCAAAGCAGGGGGCGGCACCTAAATGGCCAGGGACCGGGTCAGGTAGAAAGTTCAGGAGCGTCTTTGGTATTATGTATATTGCGGGTTTGGGTGGGTAATCTGACTTGCCCTTTAAATAGAAGGTAATTCTAGACAACGAGAACACTTGTGCCTCTGAAACCACTGGTTTGGCCTTTTTTAAATTCCATGGATCTCTATGGAGGGAAGGCATGGCATTAGGTAATACGTCCCCGATCTAAAGGTACGTGGAGCAACAGAGATGCAGCCTTCAGAATAAGGTCTTCACTAGAGACCACTAAGCCATGTACATAGAGGAGAATTTACCTAGAAGGTCCATGATTGCCCCAATCAGGAGCAATAGTTACCAATAGACACTTCTCTTTATGTGTGGTCTAGAACAGTTAATCAATGGGTCAAGTGTGATGGGTATGTGGGTGGGGCTAGTAACAAGTTGTATATTTTGGAGTTAACATGTGACTGTTAAAGAGGCAGTGTCTCTTTTATGAGAATCTTATTAAATCACGTTTGTATGTTACCCAAGATTATACCATGTTCACAACCCAGTGGGTACCCCTACCTGTTATACAAAATGTACAATCATTTGACAATCATATTATTTTGCTTTGGGGTTGGGTGATGCTGTAGATAGACCTTAATTACCTTAATGTACAGGGACCATTCCATCCTCTCATGTGTATGGTAATGGGAACCAAGTCACTTGGTATCATTATCCATTTGCACAGAGAATACCTAGAGAAGCACTATGGCATCTCCCAACTCCAATATTGAATAAATAAACTGACCTTAATTAAATGATTTTTGCCATGTGGTAGTTGTGAATGAACACCAGCAAAGGAGATTAAGAAAGGAGCTGCCACAGTGAGATCAACATCTTGATAAACAAATCAAGGAAATCCACCAAAGCTGTGGCCCTTGGGGCAATTTATAATTTGCGTAATTGATGTATTACCTGTTTCCCCAAGTCGGAGAATCCATAACTGATCACATTCATTTTAGCCTTAATACCTGATACCTGTGAAATATTCTCATTCAAACCATCGGGGGTCATGGTTTGAGCGTGCTACAAGGCGTAGATTTTGGTGTGTATTGCAATGCAGTTAAAGGTAGCCATACATGGGCCAATGTCCAATACATCAGCCAAAACAATTGAAAATCCGATCGGAAGATCTTCCGTAGATTTCAGCTTGGAAACTATGGAGGTTCTGTTAGATTGGGTCGATGGAAAATGTTCGTTGTCGCCCAATCAGGTTTTTTTCCAATGACCGATCCATATAACAGTGGTCTATCGAAGACACAAAGTATTCATTGGATTGAATTGGTTCGAATTGGTCAGAAATCGATGCCGTGTATGGGAGCCTTAAGTTTGGTTTAATTAAAGTACAAGTCTATCCCATTGTCTCTCTATGGTAGATGTGTCTTATTACATACAAGGCTTGGCCTGAGCGAATTCATGGTGAGATTCAATGATGGCTCGTATTGACATTGAGTTTACTGATAACCGACACCTCACTGTTTTTCTATTTGTTGGTACATAGAATTTTTTATTGGTTAAATGAGACGCTTCAATCAGGAAAGGAGGAAAACTTCTTACCACATGGGATGAGAATTTACCTGTAACTGTGACTATTAAAGATTTTTATGTTCTGTATCAAATGCGTATCCTTCAGCAGCTTTGTATAACAACTGATCTATGTATTTAATGGTTTAGCTCTGTCTGTCCCACCCAACTGATCTCAGGATCTAGAGGAGAATTAATGGTAAAATGTAAAAAGCCTGATGGACTCTCGAATCGGCAATATTTTAGAGAAATTATCTATACAATATGTGAGTGTATGGTGCTTCCTTAGTTTTAAATCCTCCTACTAGAGTGTGTCCTGGACACTAGCACATGCTCGTAAATTTTAGCCCCTGACAGAGTAACTACTAGTTGATTTGCGCGTGTTCTCTCGTAATCAAGACTGAGCAGTAATAAAACCACAATGAAGTGAGTCTTCTTTATATTATTATTGGTCTTATTTATATGTTAGAGTTAATTCTTCTTAAAGTGTCTTATTTAACTCTTCACGTCTGTCTGCAGTATTTTCAATCACCACCTCCATGTTGCTAAATCCTATTAGTAAGAGACAATTTCAGTTACAGCGCTGTTGAACTACACATCCCAGAATCCTCTCTCGTCCGCTTATCTGTTCCCAGAATATGTAGTTTTGGTTTATTTGTTTTAACTAAAACGGTTACTTTTTATTATTTTTTTTAAAACTTCCTGAACACAGAATAAACTAGAATCGACGCTGCAAATGAAAGGGGCGGTCACTTTGTTTTATAAACTGTGTGTTCCTTTGAGTATAGAAGAAATCTGCCATCTCTTTGATACACACCTTTCTCTTTGTTTAATGCCTTTCGTTCTTCTGATGTTGCAACTTTGTAGTGATGTTTTTAAAGGGATCAAATGAGCTAAAAGCCTTTGAAAGTGCATTTACTTCTGATACAATAATCAAATCTCCTCCCTCGCTATTCAGAATAGTATAATGTGTCAGATAATAATAAAAATGCCCCCATCCTGGGGTGGATTTTTAAATAGGGGATCATAAGAAAATTTATAATAATTAGCCAACTATCATCACCTTTAAAATCCATACAATCATGAGAAAATGAGCCTGTTGATTTTCACCTGGTGTTAAGCTGGGTACACACCATGGAATTTATTAGTTCCAAGCGACTGTTTGCTTCTAGCGAGCGGTTGGCTGTAACGAACCAGCTCCCCAAACCTAGTGCGTGGTCCATAAAGGACATACAATAGAAGGACTATGTAAGCTCTACTTAGGCTAAATTACAACAATGATTTGGTCAGACTAATATGATATTGTATGGGGCCTAGGAATGTGCATTGATTATCTTTTCTATGTTATAATGTATGCCAGTGTGCAGAAAATATGAGATTGTATGGGGCCCAGGAATGTGCATTGATTATCTTTTCTATGTTTATAATGTATGCCAGTGTGCAGAAAATATGATATGTATGGGGCTAGGAATGTGCATTGATTATCTTTTCTATGTTTATAAAGTATGCCAGTGTGCAGAAATATGATATTGGATGGGGCCCAGGAATGTGCATTGATTATCTTTCTATGTTTATAATGTATGCCAGTGTGCAGAAATATGATATTGTATGGGGCTAGGAATGTGCATTGATTATCTTTCTTATGTTTATAAGTATGCCAGTGTGCAGATAATATGATATTGTATGGGGCCTAGGAATGTGCATTGATTATTTTTATGTTATAATGTATGCCAGTGTGCAGATAATATGATATTGTATGGGGCCTAGGAATGTGCATTGATTATCTTTTCTATGTTATAATGTATGCCAGTGTGCAGATAATGATATTGTATGGGGCCTAGGAATGTGCATTGATTATTTTTTCTATGTTATAATGTATGCCAGTGTGCAGATAATATGATATTTTATGGGGCCTAGGAATGTGCATGATATCTTTTCTATGTTTATAATGTATGCCAGTGTGCAGATAATGATATTGTATGGGGCCTAGGAATGTGCATTGATTATTTTTCTATGTTTATAATGTATGCCAGTGTGCAGATAATATGATATTTATGGGGGTAGGAATGTGCATGATATCTTTCTATGTTATAATGTATGCCAGTGTGCAGATAATATGATATTGTATGGGGCCTAGGAATGTGCATTGATTATCTTTATGTTTAAATGTATGCCAGTGTGCAGATAATGATATTTTATGGGGGCAGGAATGGCATTGATTATCTTTTCATGTTTATTATGTAGCCAGTGTGCAGATAATATGATATTGTATGGGGCCTAGGAATGTGCATTGATTATCTTTCTATGTTTTAAGTATGCCAGTGTGCAGATAATATGAATTGTATGGGGCCAAGGAATGTGCATTGATTATCTTTTCAATTGTTTTAATGTATGCCAGTGTGCAGATAATATGATATTGTATGGGGCCTAGGAATGTGCCATTGATTATCTTTTCTATGTTTAAAGTATGCCAGTGTGCAGATAATGATGATTGTATGGGGCCAGGAATGTGCATTGATTATCTTTTCTATGTTTATAATGTATGCCAGTGTGCAGATAATATGAATTGTATGGGGCCTAGGAATGTGCATTGATTATTTTTCTATGTTTATAATGAATGCCTGTGTGCAGATATGATATGTATGGGGCCCGGAATGTGCATTGATTATCTTCTCTATGTTTATAATGATGCCAGTGTGCAGATAATATGAATTGTATGGGGCCTAGGAAAGTGCATTGATTATCTTTTCTATGTTTATAATGAATGCCTGTGTCAGTAATATATAATTGTATGGGGCCCAGGAATGTGCTTTGATTATCTTTCTATGTTTGTAATGTATGCCAGTGTGCAGATATGATATTGTATGGGGCCAAGGAATGTGATTGATTATCTTTTCTATGTTTATAATGTATGCCAGTGTGCAGAATATGATATTGTATGGGGGCTAGGAATGTGCATTGATTATCCTTTCTATGTTTATAATGTATGCCAGTGTGCAGATAATATATATTGTATGGGGCCCAGGAATATGCATTGATTATCTTTTCTATGTTTATATGTATGCCAGTGTGCAGATGATATGATATTGTATGGGGCCTAGGATGTGGCATTGATTATCTTTTCTATGTTTAAAGTATGCCAGTGTGCAGATGATATGATAGTGTAGGGGCCTAGGAATGTGCATTGATTATCTTTTCTATGTTATAATGTATGCCAGTGTGCAGATAAATGATATTGTATGGGGCCTAGGAATGTGCATAAATAAAATTAAAAAAAAATAATAAAACATAGTTGGGCCGATTGCTCCCCCGTGTGTGTACCCACACTTAGACCACCCTGTGCTCCACATAAACAGTACAAAATACTTTGTTCCATACATGTTCCTGTCTGCCTGTCCTGCAACTACCGAACATCCAGAAACAAAGCTGGGATTTAAAGATTACTAGTAATGTAAGGTTTGCAGACAATCTCCCATATGTATTATACTAAATTACAATTTTATAGATATTCTACAGGGTTATTTTCCAAAAGAAGGAACCTAGATCTGGTTCAGAATTGGTCACTAGTAAGTGATTCTGTACCTAGATATTCACTACCAACACTGCAGAGAGAGAACCATTAATGTTCTCTATTGTCTAGATTGTGTCTCTTCCCCCGCACACCTCACAAGCGTTCTCGCTATATAAAGTATATATAATGTATAGGGAGATAGTGATGACACACACCGTACAATCTTGGCTGGCTACCTATACTTTAGTACTGGTGGACCGTGACCAAGGGAAATTTACTGTTAGCATTACCGAGGGGAATGGCCCTTTATCCCTAATGTGTGTACCAAGCTTAAGGCCAGCTTACACACCTGATTAATTGCCTGCCAGTCAGAAGAAAAAGTACCGCAGCAGGACTGATCCTGTAATTTATGTCAATTTGGTTAAGTTCACATCTTATTTAGACACATTTGACTGAAATATGTAGCAGCTGGTGGATTGGTTTGTGAATTAGACCAAAGGTTGATTGGTTGGCTAATTGTAAGAGGATGTGGCTAAAAAAAAACACTCGTTGATTATTCTTATAATACGATGATAGAGGTTTAGCGTCTTCTCATCAGAGGATTCTGGGAAATGCTGCCCAACAGTCGCTTAATAGTAAACACCAATGGCCATCCATTCTATCTATGTTCTGCTTTCCTTGGTAATCCCTAATGTATTTTACCATTTGTATCCGAGTAAATGAGACTTAGTATGATACTGAAATAGCAGTCACCAAATGCTGTATAAACACAGATATTCAATAAATATTTCTCTTTCTGATTCTGGTTCTTTTGTCTTCAGTAAATAATACATCAAACCTTACAATGTTATAACCTTCAGGATCCAGCGGTAAATGTAGATCTACCTAGCGTCCAATGCAGTGTCCCCCTCATGATTTATTCCACCATTCTTACAGGGTTATTCAATAAAAGTTCTATCGTTAAAATGGTGCTAATTTTGCCCCAACCAATCAGATGTTAGCTTTCAAATGTTAAATAAGATCTGATTGGTTGGGGCAAAATTAGCACCATTAAACGATAAGAACTTTTATTAAATCTCCCTGTTAGTACGCTCGAACACAGTGTTAAATCCAATGGTGATGTTCTGGTACCACCAACTTCAATCAGGGTATGTTGATCTATGTGTATTTTATGTAATTTGACTGGAACACCGGTGACAGAGACATTTGGTTGGGAGTGTAAACAGATGCTTCCTGTTTCCTTTACACAACCGTAAGAGAATGCTCCAAAAACTTAGAATGCAATACAGTTATACAGCCCCATTCCTGACTCACCCCTCTTCTCGGCGAGAGTCTACACAGAAGGTCTGCGGGCTGATAAAAGGTGAGGCAGACATTACAAAGCATAACATTTTCTAAAACAAATTACACTTTGAGGGTTTTGGATAAAGTGTTATTTTGGGGTGATAATATTTAGAGGATGCTGGTGTACACATGTTCTGCTCTTCTTATTAACCTGTGCAGGCTTGCTGTGTTGCGTGCTGCCCAGCATATAGGAACTTGCATTGCCATTATATTAAATATAAAAATATAAAGGTTTGGGAATTTTTAGAAAAAGCCGCCCTTATATCTGCCTATCGGAGAAACAACCCGGTATATGGAGTATACAAATTACTATATATTATATGAAATGAATTACCATCTGCAGATTATAGAAGTTTCAGGGAGATTCAATAAAGTTCTTATCATTAAAATGGTGCTATTTTGCCCCAACCAATCAGTTGTTAGTTTGAAATGTAAACAAGATCTGATTGGTTGGGGCAAAGTTAGCACCATTTTTAACGATAAGAACTTTCATTACATTTCCATGTTGTATCTACGTTATTTGCTCAAATACGAAGGTTTGTTGACCTTTCAACACCCACATGATGAACTGGAGTCAGTAATAAGAAAACAGCCTTTGTGTTTCTGAACTCCACTTACCTCATTGATTTCTTCACGCCTACTCACTACCTCATATCTCATGGCTTTCTGTCATTTCGCTCCCTATAGATTTTTTGTAGATTAACAATCACATGTGATTATAACACGGAATATTACTTGTGATACGAGCTGCGATCGTGTCGGGGTAAGTAATGTTCTTAGCCATGTGCTGGCCAAATGAATGTCACTGTGTTAGAATAAAATAATTGTCCGTGCTTGGAAGCTCTACAGTTGCTTTTAATACCTACCCAGCGCCATCAAATGTTCTCATTGAAAAGGGACTCCAGTTATTGTTCAGTTTCTCCAACAACACAAAAAATCAGGGAGGGGAGGAAGTTTTGCTGCCAATGTAACATTTTACATAGACCGTGCCAGATTTATTTATGGGCAAGTAAATTAAAACAGAAAATTGTTAATAGGCACGCCCTCCCTCTGAAAGAAAATGTGCTTCTAACCTTACTAACCCCCTAATCCATCCATCACCTGCATTTAAACGCCCTCTGCTGATAATAAATGCACTTAGCAGCAGTAAAGGGGCAATCTCAAGTATGGCCATTATCCATTGGCATTAATGGGAAGTGCCCCCACACAAAGAGATACAAAGTATCCAATAAGAATTCCTCTGGATGAAACGCTTTGAGCATGTCTGAGATCACTGAGGTAGGGGAAGGGCAGTGACTGCAAGGAATTTTATACTGCAAGGATTTTCTGTGTATCTTTCGTTAGGGATTCATAGACCGGCAAGTGGCGTATGTTTTAATTTGCTAATTCTGGCCTGAAATTCAGGTGTTGTGTGATCTCCTTTTTATTACAGGATTGGTGATATGGTGGATGTGCCAATATTTCCTCCTTTATAGATCCCCAGTGGTAATTATGTACCTGGTACTCTGTGGTTGCTCATCTGATAATGACAGTTTATACCGCTTATTAGTGCTGCGATTAGCTGGAATGTGATACTGAAAACAGGGGGCTGAATGGTTATATGGGAACTGGGTTTTTAATCCAGAGAAGCAGAAAACCTTCTAAATGAAAAGCGACTTTGGCTCAGTTGGTGAAATGACGTAGCGGCTGTATTTAGCCTTCAAAGTCGGTCTCTATTGTATTTTTACTGTTACAGCAGCATTTACAATGTGATAACACATGTCCTCAATACTCCTCCGTTATAAGAAAAGGAGGACAACAGGATGGGTTAATGACTTTATAAGTTACGTATGGGCCCGATATTTCAGTTGATCAGGCCAAAAAATTTTCGCCAGATAATTCATCAAAAAAAAAAAAAAAAAGATAAGATTTTCTATGTTTATAATGTATGCCAGTGTGCAGATAATATGATATTTTATGGGGCCCAGGAATGTGCATTGATTATCTTTTCAATGTTTATAATGTATGCCAGTGTGCAGATAATATGATATTGTATGGGGCCTAGGAATGTGCATTGATTATCTTTTCTATGTTTGTAATGTATGCCAGTGTGCAGATAATATGATATTGTATGGGGCCAAGGAATGTGCATTGATTATCTTTTCTTTGTTTGTAATGTATGCCAGTGTGCAGATAATATGATATTGTATGGGGCCTAGGAATGTGCATTGATTATCTTTCTATTTTTATCGTATGCCAGTGTGCAGATAATGATATTGTATGGGGCCTAGGAATGTGCATTGATTATTTTTTCTATGTTTATATGTATGCCAGTGTGCAGATAATATGATATTGTTTGGGGCCTAGGAATGTGCATTGATTATCTTTCTATGTTTATAATGTTGCCAGTGTGCAGATAAATGATATTGTATGGGGCCTAGGAATGTGCATTGATTATCTTTTCTTGTTTATAATGTATGCCTGGTGGCAAATAATATGTATGTATGGGCGGAATGTGCATGTGATTATCTTTTCTATGTTTATAATGTATGCCAGTGTGCAGATAATATGATATTGTATGGGCCTAGGAATGTGCATTGATTATCTTTTCTATGTTTATAATGTATGCCATTGTGCAGATAATATGATATGTTATGGGCCTAGGATGTGCATTGATTATCTTTTCAATGTTATAATGTATGCCAGTGTGCAGATAATATGATTTGTATGGGCCTAGGAATGTGCATTGATTATCTTTCTATGTTTTAATGTATGCCAGTGTGCAGATAATATGATATTGTATGGGGCCGGAATGTTGCATGATTATCTTTTCTTTGTTGTAATGTATGCCAGTGTGCAGATAATATGATATTGTATGGGGCCTAGGAATGTGCATTGATTATCTTTTCTATGTTTATAAGTATCCAGTGTGCAGATAATGATATTGTATGGGGCCAAGGAATGTGCATTGATTATCTTTTCTATGTTAATGTATGCCAGTGTGCAGATATATTGATATTGTATGGGGCCTAGGAATGTGCATTGATTATCTTTTTATGTTTATAATGAATGCCTGTGTGCAGAATATGATATTGTATGGGGCCTAGGAATGTGCATTGATTATCTTTCTATTTTTATAATGTATGCCATTGTCGATAATATGATATTGTATGGGGCCTAGGAATGTGCATTGATTATCTTTTCTATGTTTATAAAGTATGCCAGTGTGCAGATAATGATATTGTATGGGGCCAAGGAATGTGCATTGATTATCTTTTCTATGTTTATAATGTATGTCCAGTGTGGAGATATTGATAGTTGTATGGGCCTAGGATGTGCATTGATTATCTTTTCTATGTTTATAAGTATGCCAGTGTGTGCAGATAATTGATATTGTATGGGCCTAGGATGTGCATTGATTATCTTTTCATTTATAATGTATGCCAGTGTGCAGATAATATGATATTGTATGGGCCTAGGAATGTGCATTGATTTCTTTTCTATGTTTATAATGTATGCCAGTGTGCAGATAATATGATATTGTATGGGGCCGGAATGTTGCATGATTACTTTTCTTTGTTTAATGTATGCCAGTGTGCAGATAATATGATATTGTATGGGGCCTAGGAATGTGCATTGATTATCTTTTCTATGTTTATAATGTATGCCAGTGTGCAGATAATGATATTGGTAATGGGGCCAAGGAATGTGCATTGATTATCTTTTTTATGTTTATAATGAATGCCTGTGTGCAGATATGATACTGTATGGGGCCCAGGAATGTGCATTGATTATCTTCTCTATGTTTATAATGTATGCCAGTGTGCAGATAATATGATATTTTATGGGGCCAGGAATGTGCATTGATTATCTTTTCAATGTTTATAATGTTGCCAGTGTGCAGATAATATGATATTGTATGGGGCCTAGGAATGTGCATTGATTATCTTTCTATGTTTTAATGTATGCCAGTGTGCAGATATATGATATTGTATGGGCCAAGGAATGTCATTGATTATCTTTTCTTTGTTTGTAATGTATCCAGTGTGCAGATAATATGATATTGTATGGGGCCTAGGAATGTGCATTGATTATCTTTTCTATGTTTATAAGTATGCCAGTGTGCAGATAATGATATTGTATGGGGCCAAGGAATGTGCATTGATTATCTTTCTATGTTTATAATGTATGCCAGTGTGCAGATAATATGATATTGTATGGGGCCTAGGAATGTGCATTGATTATCTTTTCTATGTTTATAATGAATGCCTGTGTGCAGATAATATGATATTGTATGGGGCCCAGGAATGTGCTTTTGATTATCTTTTCTATGTTTGTAATGTATGCCAGTGTGCAGATATGATATTGTATGGGGAAGGAATGTGCATTGATTATCTTTTCTATGTTTATAATGTATGCCAGTGTGCAGATAATATGATATTGTATGGGGCCTAGGAATGTGCATTGATTATCCTTTCATGTTTATATGTATGCCAGTGTGCAGAATAATAGGATATTGTATGGGGCCCAGGAATATGCATTGATTATCTTTCTATGTTTATAATGTATGCCAGTGTGCAGATGATATGATATGTATGGGCCTAGGAAGTGCATTGATTATCTTTTCTATGTTATAATGTATGCCATTGTGCAGATGATATGATAGTGTATGGGGCCTAGGAATGGCATTGATTATCTTTTCTATGTTTATAATGTATGCATGTTCAGATAATATTAATTTATGGGGCCTAGGAATGTGCATAAATAAAATTAAAAAAAAATAATAAACAATAGTTTGGGCCGATTGCTACCCCCCGTGTGTGTACCCACACTTAGACCACCCTGTGCTCCACATAAACAGTACAAAATACTATTGTTCCATACATGTTCCTGTCTGCCTGTCCTGCAACTACCGAACATCCAGAAACAAAGCTGGGATTTAAAGATTACTAGTAATGTAAGTTTTGCAGACAATCTCCCATATGTATTATACTAAATATACAATATTTATAGATATTCTACAGGGTTATTTTCCAAAAGAAGGAACCTAGATCTGGTTCAGATATTGGTCACTAGTAAGTGATTTCTGTACCTAGATATTCACTACCAACACTGCAGAGAGAGAACCATTAATGTTCTCTATTGTCTAGATTGTGTCTCTTCCCCCGCACACTCACAAGCGTTCTCGCTATATAAAGTATATATAATGTATAGGGAGATAGTGACTGACACACACCGTACAATCTTGGCTGGCTACCTATACTTTAGTACTGGTGGACCGTGACCAAGGGAAATTTACTGTTAGCATTACCGAGGGGAATGGCCCTTTATCCCTAATGTGTGTACCAAGCTTAAGGCCAGCTTACACACCTGATTAATTGCCTGCCAGTCAGAAGAAAAAGTACCGCAGCGACTGATTCCTGTAAATTTAATGTCAATTTGGTTAAGTTCATCCATCTTATTTAGACACATTTGACTGAAATATTGTAGCAGCTGGTGGATTGGTTTGTGATATTAGACCAAAGGTTGATTGGTTGGCTAATTGTAAGAGGATGTGGCTAAAAAAAAACACTCGTTGATTATTCTTATAATACGATGATAGAGGTTTAGCGTCTTCTCATCAGAGGATTCTGGGAAATGCTGCCCAACAGTCGCTTAATAGTAAACACCAATGGCCATCCATTCTATCTATGTTCTGCTTTCTCCTTGGTAATCCCTAATGTATTTTACCATTTGTATCCGAGTAAATGAGACTTAGTATGATACTGAAATAGCAGTCACCAAATGCTGTATAAACACAGATTATTCAATAAATATTTCTCTTTCTGATTTCTGGTTCTTTTGTCTTCAGTAAATAATACATCAAACCTTACAATGTTATAACCTTCAGGATCCAGCGGTAAATGTAGATCTACCTAGCGTCCCAATGCAGTGTCCCCCTCATTGATTTATTTCCACCATTCTTACAGGGTTATTCAATAAAAGTTCTTATCGTTTAAAATGGTGCTAATTTTGCCCCAACCAATCAGATGTTAGCTTTCAAATGTTAAATAAGATCTGATTGGTTGGGGCAAAATTAGCACCATTTTAAACGATAAGAACTTTTATTAAATCTCCCTGTTAGTACGCTCGAACACAGTGTTAATATCCAATGGTGATGTTCTGGTACCACCAACTTCAATCAGGGTAATGTTGATCTATGTGTATTTTATTGTAATTTGACTGGAACATCCCCGGTGACAGAGACATTTGGTTGGGAGTGTAAACAGATGCTCTCCTGTTTCCTTTACACAACCGTAAGAGAATGCTCCAAAACCTTAGAATGCAATACAGTTATACAGCCCCATTCCTGACTCCACCCCTCTTCTCGGCAGAGTCTACACAGAAGGTCTGCGGGCTGAATTAAAGGTGAGGCAGACATTACAAAGCATAACATTTTCTAAAAGCAAATTACACTTTGAGGGTTTTGGATAAAGTGTTATTTTTGGGGTGATAATATTTAGAGGATGCTGGTGTACACATGTTCTGCTCTTCTTATTAACCTGTGCAGGCTTGCTGTGTTGCGTGCACCAGCATATAGGAACTTGCATTGCCATTATATTAAATATAAAAATATAAAGGTTTGGGAATTTTTAGAAAAGCCGCCCTTATATCTGCCTATCGGAGAAACACCCCGGTATATGGAGTATACAAATTACTATTATTATTATATGAAATGAATTACCATCTGCAGATTATAGAAGTCTTTCAGGGAGATTCAATAAAAGTTCTTATCATTAAAAATGGTGCTAATTTTGCCCCAACCAATCAGTTGTTAGCTTTGAAATGTTAAACAAGATCTGATTGGTTGGGGCAAAGTTAGCACCATTTTTAACGATAAGAACTTTCATTACATTTCCATGTTTGTATCTACGTTATTTGCTCAAATACGAAGGTTTGTTGACCTTTCAACACCCACATGATGAACTGGAGTCAGTAATAAGAAAACAGCCTTTGTGTTTCTGAACTCCACTTACCTCATTGATTTCTTCACGCCTACTCACCTACCTCATATCTCATGGCTTTCTGTCATTTCGCTCCCTATAGATTTTTTGTAGATTAACATCACATGTGATTATAACACGGAATATTACTTGTGATACGAGCTGCGATCACGTGTCGGGGTAAGTAATGTTCTTAGCCATGTGCTGGCCAAATGAATGTCACTGTGTTAGAATAAAATAATTGTCCGTGCTTGGAAGCTCTACAGTCTGCTTTTAATTACCTACCCAGCGCCACTCAAATGTTCTCATTGAAAAGGGACTCCAGTTATTGTTCAGTTTCTCCAACAACACAATAAATCAGGGAGGGGAGTAAGTTTTGCTGCCAATGTAACATTTTACATAGACCGTGCCAGATTTATTTTATGGGCAAGTAAATTAAAAACAGAAATTGTTTAATAGGCACGCCCTCCCTCTGAAAGAAAATGTGCTTCTAACCTTACTAACCCCCTAATCCATCCATCACCTGCATTTAAACGCCCTCTGCTGATAATAAATTGCACTTAGCAGCAGTAAAGGGGGCAATCTCAAGTATGGCCATTATCCATTGGCTATTAATGGGAAGTGCCCCCACACAAAGAGATACAAAGTATCCAATAAGAATTCCTTCCTGGATGAAACGCTTTGAGCATGTCTGAGATCACTGAGCTAGGGGAAGGGCAGTGACTGCAAGGAATTTTATACTGCAAGGATTTTTCTGTGTATCTTTCGTTAGGGATTTCATAGACCGGCAAGTGGCGTATTGTTTTAATTTGCTAATTCTGGCCTGAAATTCAGGTGTTGTGATCTCCTTTTTATATTACAGGATTGGTGATACTGGTGGATGTGCCAATATTTCCTCCTTTATAGATCCCCAGTGGTAATTATTGTACCCTGGTACTCTGTGGTTGCTCATCTGATAATGACAGTTATACCGGCTTATTAGTGCTGCGATTAGCTGGAATGTGATACTGAAACACGGGGGCTGAATGGTTATATGGGTAACTGGGTTTTTTAATCCAGAGAAGCAGAAAACCTTCTAAATGAAAAGCGACTTTGGCTCAGTTGGTGAAATGACGTAGCGTCTGTATTTAGCCTTCAAAGTCGGTCTCTATTGTATTTTTACTGTTACAGCAGCATTTACAATGTGTATAACACTGTCCTCAATACTCCTCCGTTATAAGAAAAGGAGGACACATGGATGGGTTAATGACTTTATAAGTTACTGTATGGGCCGATATTTCAGTTGATCAGGCCAAAAAATTTTCGCCAGATATTTCATCAAAAAAAAAAAAAAAAAGATCAGACGTCTTCAATTTTTGTCCAATTGTGTGGTGTCAGTAGGTCATGTGATCAGTCACACTAAAATAGAAAAGGTACCACTTTAATTACCATAGTCATATTGTCTACAATGTCAACTAATGGTGGCCATAGACCCAACGATACGATTGGGCCATACAGTGTATTGGAAGTTTTTCACACAGCGTATGATGCCTGTAGACAGAATCAGAGCCATTGTATTGTCACAATTTCGTTATCGAATGGGAGAAACTTTCGGCCAATTGATATGATCTTCCGATCGTAATTCTGCATCTATGGCCAACTGCATTGTGATATGGTCCGTATGTATTGTATATTATGAAATCAAATCAAAACCCTTATTAATCCAACTCTATTGTCAAGACTGAGAGTTAAAGAGCAACTCCACCCACATAATAACATCTTTTTAGAAAGAATGGCCTCTTTATAATATGTTGATATATCATAGTTTGTCCTATGAATTCATTACTGTATGCCTGCTATGCTTCTGGAGGCCTCATGGAAACTGAGCAATTTAGAAACCTGTACTGAGCCTGTACTGAGCCTGGGCATGCTCAGAAGAGTCAGACAGGGGATTAACATTCAGTCATTGGCAGTGATGTCAACTGTCAAATCCATAACTGACAGTTACTAACTGGAAGAACCAGGAAGCAGAAACAGGGGAAATAGGACATTGTGCAGGATTTCAGGTTAGACTTATAGGTTTCACATTTCAAACTATTACCGTTTAGGGTTTTGGGGGGTGATTTACCTGTATGTAAGTTTTCATTTCAGGGCTGGGCTTGCTATAGGATAGGCACGATACCTCGGAATAATCCAGTGGTTCTCAAACTTTTTTCAGACTGTGGCGCACTTGATAACGCAAATTTTTCTGAGGCACACGTGTGTTCTTTATGTTGGCTTAAAAGATGAAATTAATATGTAATTTATACTGATGAAAATATTTCCAATACACCTTTGAAGGCTCATCCTTTGAGAATCATTTATATGGAATCAAGATTTGTCTAAAGCTTCGTACACACGCATGATCTTTGCACGAATGAATGACCTCCGAACGCACACACACGTGCAATTATCAGAGGAAATGCCCATTCGACGCCCTGTCTAAAATGTTGACGAATCTCGGAGAATGACTGACTCCCTTAATATTTAATGCTTCCTAGGGCTTCGTTCAAAAGTAAGGACATCACTTTCACATCGCAATCCCATAATAGTGTTCACACTGCTGCGTTTTTATGTGTTGTAGTGCGTTTTTTTAACACACTGATTTCTATGGTTTATTGTGATTACGCACTCAATGAGTTTATGGGTAGAGGAAATAAACCCTACTGTATTCTTTATGGCAATTAACACAAAAGCGCTATCTCAGAGGTATAAAATCCCATTGCAAAAATGCGTTAAATGGCGATGCAATTTATTGCTTTTTTTATGCGTGTTGTGTAGTGTGAACCTACCTTTCTTTATCTTTGGGTTGCAGAATTTTGTCCTCGAATAAAGATTTTAGTAGAAGCAATTGGACTTTTCCATTAACGCCCCTGGTTAATCTGGGGACAAATAAACAAGAAACTGTGGATCTTCATATAAAAATAATTCTGCGTAAACAATAAAATCCAGCGTTGGGTTATAAATCCTGGTTGGTCAATTAGAAGCACATGTTACATTTAGTTTCTCATTTCCTGATTTATCTGTTTGGTGGGATTGGTTTAGTCTAATTCTAAATAATGTTTTATAGATTAATGTGTTCTGGAAACCAGACACATTGTCCATTAAACGGCAATAATGGTGTGAAAACCTTTTGTTCCTTCATGTGCTTAACCCAGGGAAGTTGGAAATCCTACTCCAACCTCCCTGGGTGGCCACATCAATGAGTGGTAAGCTATCAAAGTATCACTCGTATTTCAGGTGATCTCTCCACACTCGCTTTACTGCATGGCCTGTGTAAGTATTTCGATTGCCCTTGTGGATGACAGCCCCAGCTAGATACTATGGACCCACCTAAGCTTTTGGGGTTGTCTGGGCCAAGTTTTCCCTTTTGTTAGTGGAAAAACTCAATTGAGTTGGAAAAGCAGCGTTACTGCTGTTCACACACGAATTGTGAAGATGTGCAGTGACCATCTGTGACAAATATTGTATTTATCTAAAGCATTTATTTTGCACTGTTAATGCAAACCTACAGTCGGTAAACTTCCAGTTTGTAAATCTACAGTCGGTAAACTTACAGTTGGTAATTCTACAGTCGGTAAACTTACAGTTGGTAATTCTACAGTCGGTAAACTTCCAGTTGGTAATTCTACAGTCGGTAAACTTACAGTTGGTAATTCTACTGTCGGTAAACTTCCAGTTGGTAAATCTACAGTCGGTAAACTTCCAGTTTGTAAATCTACAGTCGGTAAACTTCCAGTTTGTAATTCTACTGTCGGTAAACTTCCAGTTGGTAATTCTACAGTCGGTAAACTTACAGTTGGTAATTCTACTGTCGGTAAACTTCCAGTTGGTAAATCTACAGTCGGTAAACTTCCAGTTTGTAAATCTACAGTCGGTAAACTTCCAGTTGGTAATTCTACTGTCGGTAAACTTCCAGTTGGTAATTCTACTGTCGGTAAACTTCCAGTTTGTAAATCTACAGTCGGTAAACTTCCAGTTTGTAATTCTACAGTCGGTAAACTTACAGTTGGTAAATCTACAGTCGGTAAACTTCCAGTTTGTAAATCTACAGTCGGTAAACTTCCAGTTGGTAATTCTACAGTCGGTAAACTTACAGTTGGTAATTCTACAGTCGGTAAACTTCCAGTTGGTAATCTACGTCGGTAACTTCCAGTTGGTAAAATCTACAGTCGGTAACACTTACAGTTGTAATTCTACAGTCGGTAAACTTACAGTTTTTGGTAAATCTACAGTCGGTAAACTTACAGTTTTGTAAATCTACAGTCGGTAAACTTACAGTTGGTAATTCTACAGTCGGTAACTTCCAGTTGTAGTCTAATTCTACGTCGGTAAACTTCCAGTGGTAATTCTTATACAGTCGGTAAACTTCCAGTTGGTAATTCTACAGTCGGTAAACTTCCAGTTGTGTAATCTACCAGTCCGGTAAACTTCACTTCCAGTTGGTATTCTACGTCGGTAAACTCCAGTTGGTAATCTACAGTCCGGTAACTTACAGTTGGTAAATTCTAGTCGGTTCACTACGTTGGTAATTCTACAGTCGGTAACTCCAGTTGTATTTCTACAGTCGGTAACTTCCAGTTGGTAATTCTACATTCGGCGGGTAAACTTCCGTTGGTAATTCCTATCTAACGTCGGTAACTTCCAGTTGGTAATTCTACAGTCGGTAAACTCCAGTTGGTATTCTACACGTCGGTAACTTCCAGTTGTAAATCTACAGTCGGTAAACTTCCAGTTGGTAATTCTACAGTCGTACTTCAGTTGGTAATTCTACTGTCGTAAACTTCCAGTTGGTAATTCTACAGTCGGTAAACTCCAGTTGTAATTCACAGTCGGTAAACTTCCAGTTGGTAATCTACAGTCGGTAAACTTCCAGTTGGTAATTCTACTGTCGGTAAACTTCCAGTTGGTAATCTACAGTCGGTAAACTTACAGTTGGTAATTCTACAGTCGGTTAACTTACGTTGGATTCTACAGTCGGTAAACTTCCAGTTGGTATTCTACAGTCGGTAAACTTACAGTTGGTAATTCTACAGTCGGTAAACTTCCAGTTGGTAATCTACTGTCGGTAAACTTTCAGTTGGTAATCTAACGTCGGTAAACTTCCAGTTGGTAATTCTACAGTCAGTTAAACTTACAGTTGGTAATCTCCAGTCGTTAAACTTACATTCGGTAATTCACAGTCGGTAAACTCAGTTGTATTCTACAGTCGGTAAACTTACAGTTGGTAATTCTACTCTACAGTCGGTAACTTCACAGTTGGTAATTCCTACAGTCGGTAACTTCCAGTTGGTAATCTCTCAGTCGGTAAACTTACAGTTGGTAATTCTACAGTCGGTAAACTTACAGTTGGTAATTCTACGCGGGTAATTACAGTTGTAATCTACAGTCGGTAAATTACAGTGGTAATTCTACAGTCGGTAAACTTAGTTGTAATTCTAAGTCGGTAAACTTCATTGGTAATTCACAGTCGGTAAACTTACAGTTGGTATTCTACAGTCGGTAAACTTACAGTTGGTAATCTACAGTCGGTAAATTACAGATGGTAATTCTACAGTCGGTAAACTTAGTTGGTATTCTATAGTCGTAACTTAGTTGGTAATTCTCCAGTCGGTAAATTCAGTTGGTAATTCTACAGTCGGTAAACTTACAGTTGGTAATTCTACAGTCGGAACTACAGATGGTAATTCTACAGTCGGTAAACTCCAGTGGTATTCTACAGTCGGTAAACTTACGTTTGGTAATTCTACAGTCGGTAAACTTACAGTTGGTATTCTACAGACGGTAAACGTACAGATGGTATTCTACAGTCGGTAACTTACAGTTGGTAATTCTACAGTCTGTAAACTACAGTGGTAATTCTACGTCGGTAAACTTCCAGTTGGTAATCTACCGTCGGTAAACTTCCAGTTTGAAATCTACAGTCGAAACTTCAGTTGGTAATTCTACTGTCGGTAAACTTCCAGTTGGTAATTCTATCTACGTCGTAACTTCCATTTGAAATCTACAGTCGTTAAACTTCCAGTTTTGTATTCTACAGTCGGTAAACTACAGTTGGTAAATCTACAGTCGGTTAAACTTCCAGTTTGTAACTCTAACGTCGTAAACTTCCAGTTTGGTAATTCTACAGTCGGTAAACTTACAGTTGGTAATTCTACAGTCGTGTAACCTTCCAGTTGGTAATTCTACAGTCGGTAAACTTCCAGTTGGTAAATCTACAGTCGGTAAACTTCCAGTTGGTAATCTACAGTCGGTAACTTCCAGTTGGTATCTACAGTCGGTAAACTTCCAGTTGGTAATTCTACAGTCGGTAAACTTACAGTTGGTAATTCTACAGTCGGTAAACTTCCAGTTGGTAATTCTATCTACAGTCGGTAAACTTCCAGTTGGTAAATCTACATCGGTAAACTTCCAGTTGTAATTCTACAGTCGGTAACTTACAGTTGGTAATTCTACAGGTCGGTAAACTTCCAGTTGGTAAATCTACAGTCGGTAACCTTCCAGTTGGTAAATCTACAGTCGGTAAACTTAAGTTGGTAATTCACAGTCGGTAAACTTACAGTTGGTAATCTACAGTCGGTAAACTACAGTTGGTAAATCTACAGACGTCGGTAAACTTCAGTTGGTAAACTACAGTCGGTAAACTTACAGTTGGTAATCTACCGTCGGTAAACTTCAGTTGGTAATTCTAGTCGTACCTACAGTCGGTAAACTTCCCAGTTGGTAATTCTACAGTCGGTAAACTTCCAGTTGGTAATTCTACGTCGGTAAACTTCCAGTTGGTAATCACAGTCGGTAAACTTCCAGTTGGTATTCTACAGTCGGTAAACTTCAGTTGGTAATTCTACTGTCGGTAAACTTACAGTTGGTAATTCTACTGTCGGTAAACTTAAGTTGGTAATTCTCAGTCGGTAAACTTCCAGTTGGTAATTCTACAGTCGTAAACTTACATTTGGTAATCTACAGTCGTAAACTTACAGTTGGTAATTCTACAGTCGGTAACTTACAGTTGGTAAATCTACATCGGTTAAACTTCCAGTTGGGTAATTCTACAGTCGGTAACTTCCAGTTGGTAATTCTACTGTCGGTAACTTCCAGTTGGTATTCTACAGTCGGTAAACTTCCAGTTGGTAATTCTACAGTCGTAAACTTCGTTGGTAAATCTACAGTCGTAAACTTCCAGTTGGTAATTCTACTATCGGTAAACTTCCAGTTGGTAAATCTACAGTCGGTAAACTTCCAGTTGGTAATTCTACAGTCGGTAAACTTACAGTTGGTAATTCTACAGTCGGTAAACTTACGTTGGTAATTCTACATTCGGTAAACTTACAGTTGGTAATTCTATTCTACAGTCGGTAAACTTCCAGTTGGTAATTCTAACTTTCGGTAAACTTCAGTTGGTAATTCTACTGTCGGTAAACTTCCAGTTGGTAATCACAGTCGGTAAACTACAGTTGGTAATTCCTACAGTTTCGGTAATTCTACAGTCGGTAAACTTACAGTTGGTATAATTCACAGTCGGTAAACTTCCAGTTGGTAATTCTACAGTCGGTAAACTTCCAGTTGGTAATTCTACAGTCGGTAAACTTACAGTGGTAATTCTACAGTCGGTAAACTTACAGTTGGTAAATCTACAGTCGGTAAATGTACAGATGGTAATTCTACAGTCGGTAAACTTAGTTGGTAATTCTATAGTCGGTAAACTTAGTTGGTAATGCTACAGTCGGTAAACTTCAGTTGGTAATTCTACAGTCGGTAAACTTACAGTTGGTAAATCTACAGTCGGTAAATGTACAGATGGTAATTCTACAGTCGGTAAACTTAGTTGGTAATTCTATAGTCGGTAAACTTAGTTGGTAATTCTACAGTCGGTAAACGTACAGATGGTAATTCTACAGTCGGTAAACTTACAGTTGGTAATTCTACAGTCGGTAAACTACAGTGGTAATTCACGTCTGTAAACTTACAGTGTAATTCTACAGTCGGTAAACTTCCAGTTTGGTAATTCTATCTACAGTCGGTAAACTTCCAGTTGGTAATTCTACAGTCGGTAAACTTACAGTTGGTAATTCTACGTCGGTAAACTTCCGTTGGTAAATCTACAGTCGGTAAACTTACAGTTGGTAATTCTACAGTCGGTAACTTCCAGTTTGTAAATCTACAGTCGGTAAACTTACGTTGGAAATCTCAGTCGGTAAACTTAAGTTGGTAAATTCACAGTCGGTAAACTTAGTTGTATTCTACGTCGGTAACTTAGTTGGTAATTCTACATACAGTCGGTAAACGTCAGATGGTAATTCTACAGTCGGTAAACTACAGTTGGTAATTCTACAGTCGGTAAACGTACAGATTGGTAATTCTACAGGTCGTTAAACTTACAGTGGTAATTTCTACAGTCGGTAAACTTCAGTTGGTAATTCTACAGTCGGTAAACTCAGTGGTATTCTACAGTCGGTAAACTTACAGTTGGTAATTCTACAGTCGGTAAACTTCCAGTTGGTAATTCTACAGTCTGTAAACTTCCAGTTTTAATTCTATCTACAGTCGGTAAACTCCAGTTGGTAATCTACAGTCGTAAACTTACAGTTGGTAATTCTACAGTGGTAACTTACAGTTGGTAAATCTACAGTCGGTAACTTAGTTTGTAAATCTACAGTCGGTAAACTTACAGTTGGTAATTCTACAGTCGGTAAACTTACAGTTGGTAAATCTACAGTCGGTAAACTTACCATTGGTAATTCTACAGCCGTTAAGCCTACTGTCAGTGAGTGTACAGTCGGTAAACTTACAGTCCGTAAGTCTAGTCGGTGGGTCTACTGCCAGGGAATCTACAGACAGTTCTTGTCCCAATAATTCATACACAGTCAAGTGATTAATCGAGAGATGTTCCAGTCAACAACAACAAAAAAAAGTATTTTTGTATAAATGACCAAACACTGAAAGTATCCAAGATGTATGGAAACCACAATCTGCCAGTGTCATTTTGTATCCTCACAGGTCAGTAGATGATCAGTCTTCTTCCCAGTGGAATCCTCTACGCTCAAAAATATTCTACCACCCACCAAGCCCAAATGATGAACATCTGCTACCAAGATTTTCCTGTGGATTTATAACCAGAATCATTTCACAAACATGATACCAATTACATTCGGTGTTACATGATGTGCAGAATAAGTGAATCTCCTCTAGACAATTATATGACAGTAATTAATGCTTTGATCATTTTTATTTATATTTTTTTTTAGAAAAAATGGTTTTAGTTTGTGTCTGTAGTTTTCTTGCTTTGGAAATTAGTATTTCCTGGTAAAGTAAACTGTCTGCCACCAACTGTCTGCCATGTACAATGCTGTTTTAACACCTTACTCTGGGCGTTCCTATAACACCTCTTAGCCACTACCAATCACACACCCTTAACACCTGGCTGTGATATGCTATTGGGATTTTCCAGGTACATAATTGCCACAGATTCTTGTACAAGTCATTCTGAATTGAGAAAGCCAGTCGGATGACTAGCGAAACGTCTTCAAGAACTACATTTCAAGTCCAGTTCATCTAATTGAATACAACAGATATACTTTACTATACTATACTTTACTGTACTATACAATACTATACTATATTTTACTGTACTGTACTATACTATATTATACTATACTATGCTATGCAATACTATACTATGCAATACAATACTATACAATACTATATTATACTATAATGTACTATACAATACTGTACTGTACTATACTACTGTACTATACTATACTATGCTATACTATACAGTACTGTACTGTACTATACTACTGTACTATACTATATATGCTATCTAACAGTACTGTACTTACTATACTATATATACTGCTAACTATGCATACTATACATAATACATACATGTAACTATACTGTACTATACAATACTGTACTGTACTATACTGTATTGTACTATACTATACTACTGTACTATACTATACTACTGTACTGTACTATACTATACTACTGTGCTATACTATACAGTACTGTACTATACAGTACTGTACTGTACTGTACTATACTGTACTATACTATACTACTGTGCTATACTATACTATACAGTACTGTACTATACAGTACTGTACTGTACTGTACTATACTATACTACTGTACTGTACTATACTATACTACTGTGCTATACTATACTATACTATACAGTACTGTACTATACAGTACTGTACTATACTGTACTGTACTATACTATACTACTGTACTGTAATATACTATACTACTGTGCTAGACTATACTGTGCTAGACTATACTGTGCTATACTATACTGTGCTATACTATATTGTGCTATACTATACAGTGCTTTACTGTACTGTACTATACTGTACTATACTATCCAGTACTATACTGTACTGTACTGTACTATGCTATACTATACTATACTGTACTAATACTAATACTATACTGTACTATACTATACTGTACTGTCTGTACATACTATACTGTGCTATCTATACTATACTGTACTATACTAACTATACTATCCTGTCTATACTATACTGTACTAAACTGTAACTATACTGTACTATACTATACTGTACTATACTATACTGTACTGTACTATACTGTACTGTACTATACTGTACTAACTGTACTGTCACTATACTGTACTATACTATACTGTAATACTATCCCATACTAGCTGTACTGTACTATACTGGTACTGTACTGTACTATACTATACTGTGCTATACTATACTATACTATACTATACTGTAACAACTATACTGTACTATACTATACTGTACTAGTAACTGTACTATACTGTACTGTACTATATGTATGTACTTACTATACTGTCTGTACTATACTGTACTATTACGTGTACTGTACTGTACGTACTGTACTGTACTATACTTACTGTGCTATACTATACTGTGTCTATACTATATACTGTACTTACTATACTGTACTATACTTACTGTACTGTACTTGATATCTATACTGTTACTGTACTGTACTGTATATACTGTACTGTACTATACTATACTGTACTATACTATACTGTACTGTACTGTACTATACGCGGTACGACTGTACTGATTACTGTACTGTAACGTATACTGTAAAACTGTACTTACTGTAACTGACTGTGACTGTCCTGTACTGTACTGTACTGTACTATACTTACTGTACTGTACTATACTATACTGTACTGTACTATACTATACTGTGCTATACTATACAGTACTATACTATACTGTACTACAGTATACTAATAGACTTGGAGACTTGCAGTAGACGTATCCTGTAACTTATTTTCTTTTTAACAATGCATAGCTGAAATATTGTGCACAATCTTAATGAGCCGCCATTGATCCTGATCTAATCCCCATATCTTTATTTATCACAAATCGAAAGATGGAGGGTCAATGGAAAGAAACGTTGCCAAAATCCACATTGTCCAATGCACCATTGAGTCCTAAAAGCTGTTTTCCCTCACATTTAACTAATCCCTTGCTGATGACTAATACGGAACGCTAATCACACAGATAATCGCTTTATCTTAATCCCATGGAATTTGACTTTTTTTATTTTTTTACCTCCGCATAAATAAAAGGCGCCTGCAGATCTAATTAATGACTTGTACAAAGACCAATCGGCTCGATGACTTCACCTTCATTACGGAAATAGCCAGATCCTATGGACTTTCATTGCTAAGGATTAACTCCCATCAAGTCAATGAATACAGAATGTTTATGCCAATTTAGTCATTTTTCTTAGAGTTCTATTAAAGAAGATGAACTGGGTCATAGTATATCCTTATATTCTACACAGTAACATGTACTTCCCAGGCTTTCAGTTTTTTTAAAGGGTATCGTTGACCTCATCGTTGACCTCATCGTTCGTTGACCTCATTGTTGACCTCATCGTTGATGATATAGTCAGTTCTATAAACTGCAATAATTATGAAGGATTATTAAAAGAAAGAATAAGGGTTTAAAGAGAATTTCCACCATTAGAACATAAACCTACTCAAAACAACCAACTGCTATATTTAGCACTTTATTACACTCATTTCTAACCAGTATTGCCCCTTATCTCCCTTACTAGTAAAGATTGTGGTCTCCTCCCTCTGCTCAATGAGTGTTTAGGAACTCGAGCAGGGAAGAGAGCTGTCAATCACTGGCTGTCATCTCAGCAGTCACAGCCTTGATTGACTGCATGGAGGGAGGGGCCAGCTTGGGATAATAATTTTCTTTAAATATCTGGTTTGTAATGCAGGTAATTGCTGAATATATCGGTTGGAATTGGGGGCTTGCAGCTGACAAGTGACCTCTTTTTTGTTCTTAAGGGTGTACTTGCCCTTTAATATAAACTTCCCCCCTTCCTAGTGTCATTTGAAGGTTTCTCCTGGGAAAATTTCATTCTAAAAGGTCCACCTGTGCTATATAAAGGAATAGTGTTAAGAGATCTTTTGGTTCCATCCAATTCTCTGTGTCTGTGTTTCATTTACCGCCATTTAACTTTTTAGGGTTTGGCGTCTCGAATATCAACGACCATTTCTACAATGATAAAAGCTGTTTGGGGTCATTTACCGGTGTAATATATGGCGGAATTAAAATCCTTTTCTTATTTTGTTCCATCTCATTAATGTCCCAGACAGTTCCCTACACTGGGGAACATAGTAAGAAATATGTTGAAACATCTCTGTAGGAATAGAAGTTTCCTTATCCACACAATTGGATGGGCAGGTAAGTAAAGGTAGGGAGAATGATCCTTCCTGTAAAGTCCGACTCTACGAACCTTGCAGCTGTGGGCAGGGTGTGATTACGTACACCGATAGACATCACCCCTAGGTTCTAACTATAGGGTCTGTAACATGCTGTCAAAGTCCGTCCGCTGGCACCGGTGTTTCCTCTGCTTCCATTATTATTAAGAGTATTGGCCAGACCTGGACTAAGTAAATGGAGAGCTACACAAGCAGATGTTCCCAGCTTGTTACACACCCTTTAGTCAGGACCTAGTGGTTAAGGTCCTCACCGTTGGTACCATCTGACCAGGTGTCATCAAAACATTCTAGTTCAATCCGCTGCTTAAATCCATAGTTTCTCTTTCTTCGCTGGAGTCCTCAAGCATTATCATTTGGGGCTACAAGTCAAATGGGGATTAAAACTCTATTGCATTAATTGTTTACTTGACATGATCACCTATTATGAACGTTGTAAGCAAGTACATCCAGAAGCTAGCAAACCGCTGGTTGAGCTTTCCGTACCAGTAGATCTGGGGGGGTGATTGATTACTGGTGAAGATCTCCACATGGTGTCTGGTGACACTGGGCAATAAAGATCACAAACAAACTGGATCTATATTCATAAACCCTGGATATATTGTGTCTGTTCCCAGTTGTTTTCTATAATTAGGCCAGGTCACTGTGACACAACAAAATAACACTACAACAAAAAGCAAAAGTAATCACAATAAGCAGCGAATACATCATTAGGGTAATGTAATCCTCTTGTCCAAGACTGGAAACAAATATATAGGTCAAGTGGAAGATTATGGGATAAATAAATGATGAAGTCAATGACCTGGTAGAATTTTATGACCTGTTTTCGGTAGAGGAGAAGATGCATGGGCAGGATAGGTCTATCTCTATCCTCAAAATGTAATATTAAGTCACCAGATAATGTTGTCCCAATAGGCTACATTCACAAAGCTACAACAACTCACTGTGTCGATTTATGAATTATAAACTAGGGGTCAGCTCCCATAATCCACCTCTTTGTAGAAAATTAGATTGGTGTGTACCCAGCCTTATACATATAATATTGTTTTTATGTTGTTTTTTAGTCTTTTAACATTAATAAGCCTGTCCTAAACTGACTGAGGGCCCATCCCCTCCTGCCCACTAGCAGAAAGTTCTGAACTGAATCAACCCAGGCGCTGGGTCAAGGGCAAGACCATAACGGTCTCTATTAGGGGTCAGTATTCCGGTTGCATTTATTTATACACAGACACAATGCTGAATTGGCAGGTTAAGGTCATTAGGATGTAAAAATACTGCTCTTTTTTTCTGAAAAGTCTATGTATTAGCACTGAACTTCCCCTTTAACAAGAGCCCAGGAAATGAGGTTGGAATATTTGAAACTTCATCGCTTTATTTCAGGAATCTCTTGACCTTCTGACCCAGTGTGATTATCTTTCGATAAATTTTACGCTCATCTAGAAGACAGAATTGGCAGAATTTATCTGCCTTCTTCTAAAGATGTCGTCTTGGCTAAATTTGATTCATTTTTCTGTTTAAAACGAGGGATATCCTGGTAGGTCTCATAATAGCCCCTCAGTTTTTTAATTGTAATACTAGAAACATGGCTCCCAACTCTCTCTATTTAGGCTTAACCTAGATCTAGCGTCATTTTACCTAGTTACATTCAACTACCAATAATCATGTCCAGACTTTTGGATCTGCATCTAGACTAGATTTTACTATTTCAATAGATTTCCCAGAGATGAGAAAATGTGGGAAAGAGACACCAGATACTTTGAGCTTGGTGAAGGACTCCATTATTGAAGGACTATGGGGCATATTTTTTTAAAGCAACGAAAATAGTATATCTGTTGTATTCAATTAGATCAACTGGACTTGAAATGTAGTTCTTGAAGACGTTTCGCTAGTCATCCGACTGGCTTTCCAAACATTTCAAATAAAACCGGTATCAGGTCACCATTGTCTGAGATTAACTAATATAAAGTCGTAGTTTACTACCCAACAGACAAGACATTGGGGCATATTTATAAAGGTTCGTTAACTTTTCGCGGCCGTTTTCGCGGACATTAACGCATAAATCGCGCCCACCCATATTGAATGGTGCCCCCTCCCCAATTATTTGAATGGTGCCCTCCATGTTTGAATGGTGCCCTCCATATTTGAAGATGTGCCCTCCCATATTTGAATGGTGCCCCCCATATTTGAATGGTGCCCTCCAATTGAATGGGCCTCCTTTGAATGGTGCCCTCCATATTTGAATGGTGCCCCCCATGTTTGAATGGTGTCCCCCATATTTGAATGGTGCCCTCCATATTTGAATGGTGCCCTCCGTTGAATGGGCCCTCCATGTTTGAATGGTGCCCTCCATATTTGAATGGTGCCCTCCATATTTGAATGGTGCCCTCCTATTTGAATGGTTTGCCCCCCAGTTGGATAGTCCCTCCATATTTGAATGTGCCCTCCATGTTTGAATGGTGCCCCCATGTTTGAATGGTGCCCCCCAGTTTGAATGGTGCCCTCCATATTTGAATGGTGCCCTCCATATTTGAATGGTGCCCCCCATATTTGAATGGTGCCCTACATTTGAATGGTGCCCTCCATATTTGAATGGCGCCCTCCATATTTGAATGGCGCCCTCCCATATTTGAATGGTGCCTCCATATTGAATGGTGCCCTCCAGATATTTGAATGGTGCCTCCTGTTTGATGGTGCCCTCCATGTTTGAATGGTGCCCTCCATATTTGAATGGTGCCCTACATATTTGATGGTGCCCTCCATATTTGAAGGTGCCCTCCATATTTGAATGGTGCCCCCATGTTGAATGGTGCCCTCCATATTTGAATGGTGCCCTCCATGTTTGAATGGTGCCCTCCATATTTGAATGGTGCCCCTGTTTGAATGGTGCCCTCCATATTTGAATGGTGCCCTCCATATTTGAATGGTGCCCTCCATATTTGAATGGCGCCCTCCATATTTGAATGGCGCCCTCCATGTTTGAATGGTGCCCTCCATATTTGAATGGTGCCCCCCATGTTTGAATGGTGGCCTCATATTTGAATGGTGCCCTCCATATTGAATGGTGCCCCCAGTTTGAATGGTGCCCTCCATATTTGAATGGTGCCCTCCATATTTGAATGGTGCCCTCCATGTTTGAATGGGCCCTCCATATTGAATGGTGCCCCCCATGTTTGAATGGTGCCCTCCATATTTGAAGGTGCCCTCCATATTGATGGTGCCCCCCATGTTGAATGGTGCCCTCCATATTTGAAGGTGCCCTCATATTTGAATGGTGCCCCCCAGTTTAAATAGTGCCCTCCATATTTGAATGGTGCCCCCCATATTTGAATGGTGCCCCCCATATTTGAATGGTGCCCTCCATATTTGAATGGTGCCCTCCATGTTTGAATGGTGCCCTCCATATTTGAATGGGGCCCCCAGTTTGAATGGTGCCCTCATATTTGAATGGTTGCCCTCCACATTTTGAATGGTGCCTCCATATTGAATGGTGCCCTCCATATTTGAATGGTGCCCCCCATGTTTGAATGGTGCCCTCCATATTGAATGGTTGCCCTCCATGTTTGAATGGTGCCCTCCATATTTGAATGGTGCCCCCTTATGTTTGAATGGTGCCCTCCATTATCTGAATGGTGCCCTCCATATTTGAAGTGTGCCCTCCATATTTGAATGGCGCCCTCCATATTTGAATGGCGCCCTCCATGTTTGAATGGTGCCCTCCATATTTGAATGGTGCCCCCCATGTTTGAATGGTGCCCTCCATATTTGAATGGTGCCCTCCATATTTGAATGGTGCCCCCCATGTTTGAATGGTGCCCTCCATATTTGAATGGTGCCTCCATATTGAATGGTGCCCCATGTTTGAATGTGCCCTCCATATTGATGGGGCCCCCATTTGAATGGTGCCCTCCATATTTGAATGGTGCCTCCATATTTGAAGGTGCCCCCCCATGTTTGAATGGTGCCCTCCATATTGAATGGTGCCCCCATGTTTAAATGGTGCCCTCCATATTTGAATGGTGCCCCATATTGAATGGTGCCCCCATGTTGAATGGTGCCTCCATATTTGAATGGTGCCCCCATTTTGAATGGTGCCTCCATGTTTGAATAGCGCCCTCCATATTTGAATGGTGCCCTCCATATTTGGATAGCGCCCTCCATTTGAATGGTGCCCTCCATATTTGAATGGTGCCCCCCATATTTGAATGGTGCCCCCCATATTTGAATGGTGCCCTCCATATTTGAATAGTGCCCTCCATATTTGAATGGTGCCCCCCATGTTTGAATGGTGCCCTCCATATTGAATGGTGCCCTCCATATTTGAATGTGCCCATCCATTTGAATAGGCCCTCCATATTTGAATGGTGCCCTCCCATATTTGAATGGTGCCCTCCATGTTTGAATGGGTGCCCTCCATGTTTTGAATGGTGCCTCATATTTGAAATGGTGCCCTCCATATTTGAATGGTGCCCCCCATATTTGAATGGTGCCCTCCATATTTGAATGGTGCCCTCCATATTTGAATGGTGCCCTCCATGTTTGAATGGTGCCCTCCATATTTGAATGGTGCCCTCCATATTTGAATGGTGCCCCCCATGTTTGAATGGTGCCCTCCATATTTGAATGGTGCCCTCCATGTTTGAATGGGCCCTCATATTGATAGCGCCCTCCATTTGAATGGTGCCCTCCATATTTGAATGGTGCCCCCCAATTTGAATGGTGCCCCCCATATTGAATGGTGCCCTCCATATTTGAATAGCGCCCTCCAATTTGAATAGCGCCCTCCATATTGAATGGGCCCCCCATTTGAAGGTGCCTCCATATTGAATGGTGCCCTCCAATTTGAATGGTGCCCTCCATATTTGAATAGCGCCCTCCATATTTGAATGGTGCCCTCCATATTGAATGGTGCCCTCCATGTTTGAATGGTGCCTCCAGTTTGAATGGTGCCCTCATATTTGAATGGTGCCCTCCATATTTGAATGGTGCCCCCCATGTTTGAATGGTGGCCCTCCATTTGAATGGTGCCCTCCATATTTGAATTGTGCCCTCATGTTGAATGGTGCCCTCATATTTGAATGGTGCCCCCCATGTTGAATGTGCCCTATATTTGAATGGGCCCTCCATATTTGAGTGGTGCCCCCCATATTTGAATGGTGCCCCCATGTTTGAATGGTGCCCTCCATGTTTGAATGGTGCCCTCCATGTTTGAATGTGCCCCCCATGTTTGAATGGTGCCCCCATATTTGAATGGTGCCCTCCATTTGAATGGTGCCCTCCAGTTTGAATGTGCCCTCCATGTTTGAATGGTGCCCTCTATTGAATGGTGCCCTCCATATTTGAATGGTGCCTCCATATTTGAATGGTGCCCAGTTTGAAGGTGCCCTCCATATTTGAATGGTGCCCTCCAGTTTGATGGTGCCCTCCATATTTGAATGGTGCCCCCTATGTTTGAATGGTGCCTCCATATTGAATGGTGCCCTCATATTTGAATGGGGCCTCCATATTTGAATGGCGCCCTCCATATTTGAATGGCGCCCTCCTGTTTGATGGTGCCTCCATATTTGAATGGTGCCCCCATGTTGAATGGTGCCTCCATATTTGAATGGTGCCCCCATATTTGAATGGTGCCCCCCATGTTGAATGGTGCCCTCCAATGTGAATGGTGCCCTCCATTGAATGTGCCTCCATTTGAATGGTGCCCTCCATATTTGAATGGTGCCCCCATTTTGAATGGTGCCCCAATTGTGAATCGTGCCTCCAATTGAATGGTGCCCCCCCATGTTTGAATGGTGCCCTCCATATTTGAATGGTGCCCCCCATGTTTAAATGGTGCCCTCCAATTTGAATGGTGCCCTCCATATTTGAATGGTGCCCCCCATGTTTGAATGGTGCCCTCCATATTGAATGGTGCCCCATGTTTGAATGGGCCTCATATTTGAATAGGCCTCCATATTTGAATGGTGCCTCCATGTTTGAATAACGCCCTCCATATTGAATGGTGCCCTCCATATTTGAATGGTGCCCCCCATGTTTGAATGGTGCCCCCCATGTTTGAATGGTGCCCTCCATATTTGAATGGTGCCCTCCATATTTGAATGGTGCCCCCCATATTTGAATGGTGCCCCCCATATTTGAATAGCGCCCTAGCTCTTCCCTAGGTCATCTATGCCTAGAAACGACCCTGTCCCCATTGGACTAAAGAGATTGTTTCTAGATAATTTCAGCAGAATAAACAACACAAGACAATCGAGTTTACATGGAGGGGCTGTTCGATTCCATTGGATCTTTGTACTATTCAGTTTAGTACCGGGCTACAGACCTAAGACTAGGTACACACAAGACAATATTTTTGTGCCAATCGATTCCACATCTGAGATATTAGTTAATCAGAAAGAGAATGAACAGCCAACCAATCACATCTCCCATTGCGGACAATCAGACATTGTTTGTGCCTAGTTCTATTGTAACCAGTGATCACTCTGGATGGAATATCACACAGAGTGAGGGGCTATATCATTCTATTATTGCTCTTTATACCCTAGTTGTCTTTATTGCTTTATTTTACCTCTGGAGAACAAATCATTAAAATTTACTCCATCGTGGGATAAGTCAGCTGAGCTGCGCTGGATTTCACCTCCATAAAGTAAAGTTCTGCGCTCCTTCCATTATGAAATGACTCCATGATCATGATTCCAGCTGCAGTGTATCCAAAGTTACAGCAGTGTAAAGGGTGTATTTCCTGCTTGTACGTGAGATGTGACATCACCAGCACCCCCATGTCTCAGTCTGAGCATGCCCACTGCTGGACAGAGCATCATCAGCCTCACTCGAATATCTCAATCATTGTTTAAGCTAGCCACAAAGAAAACTTTTTTCTCCCTAAGGTGTCCATGGGAGAGACGTCTGAGTAACTTTACAAGCCATAACTTAAGATCCAGGGAAGCTAGAGACATCATTGTAGGATTGGTTGAAAGGTATGAGAGGTTATTTAAACATAGGATACTGTATAAAGAAGATAGTAACCCTTTAAAACAGTAGGCAAGAGATTTATACAACAAATGTATCTCACATTCTAAACACCAACATTTCAAATAAAACCGGTATCAGGTCACCATTGTCTGAGATTAACTATATAAAGTGTAGTTTACTACCCAGACCAAAGACATTGGGGCATATTTATAAGGTTCGTTAACTTTTCGCGGCCGTTTTCGCGGACATTAACGCATAAATCGCGTTTACCCGATTTATAAAAGTCCGAAAACGGCCGCGAAAAGTTAACGAAGCGTAACCCTTCGCGGGATACTTACCTGTTACCGCCGCTTCTATTTAAAGCGGCGGTGGTACGGTTTCGCTCTGCTAGTATCGGCTGTTTTACTTCGCCACCTTGAAGGTGGCAAAGTCAGCCGATACTAGCCTCCCGCGGCGGGGATGGGCAGGCAACCCGCGGCGGGTGGTCGCACCCTGCCCCGGGGGGAGACACGCCACCCCGCCCACAACCCCCCGCGGCGGCGGAGACCACCCGCCGCCACTTCCCAGCAGCCCCTCCCAACCCGTTCCCACTCGCGGCAATCTCGGAACGGAAGGCTAGGAGGGGCTGCCGGGAAGGGGCCGCAGCGGTTGGTCGCGACCACCGCCCGGCCACCTCTCCCCGGAACCCCTCCAAGCCCCCGCCCGGCCGCTCCGGGGGCGGGGAGGGAGGGAGCCGCTGGGAGGGGTGGAGCACCCTCCAGCGGGGCCCTAAGAAGGGCCTTTTGGGGCTTAGGGGGTCCGCCATCTCGAACGGGACCCCCCCTCCCCGCCCTTGTAAGGGCCTTTGCGGCAATTACAAGTGCCCTTGGGCTCTGACAAAGCTTTTGGGGCTTAAGGGGTCCGCAGTCGAACCGGGACCCCCCTCCCCGACCCTATCAGGGCCTTTGCAGCACTTACAAGTGCCTTGCGGCCTAACAAGAGCCCTTTGGGGCTAGGGGTCCCACAGCTCGAAACAGGACCCCTCCTCGGTCCTTACAAGGGCCCTTGCGGCACTGACAAGTGCCTTTGGGCTTAGGGGTCCCGCCAGCTGAACCGGGACCCCCAGTATGCGGCTCTAAAAGAGCCCTTGGGCGACGTCTTCGGGCTGGCGACACCAACCCCACTAGGTCGCGATGCCAGGCAGACTCACTGCGGCCGACAGTGAGCCCGCTGCACCGCCAGCCTCAGCGGAGCGATGTTGCAGCCGCTTCTTTCTTCTTTCTTCAGCCATCTACTGCGATGGCATCTGAGTTCCGCGGCGGAAAGCTCCTCTTATATAGGTTTGCAGAAATCCATAATCCGTTTCTGTTGGTCAATTTTTTAATACTTGCTTTACATGCTTTACATTAACCAATCAGATTTCAGAACTTTCCAGAAATCTGATTTGTGTTAATGTAAAGCATGTAAAGCAAGTATTAAAAAATTGACCAATCAGAAACGGATTATGGATTTCTGCAAACCTATATAAAGAGGAGCTTTCCGCCGCGGAACTCAGATGCCATCGGCAGTAGATGGCTGAGAAAAGAAAGAAGCGTCTGGCAACATCGGCTCCGCTGAGGCCGGCAGTGCCAGCGGGCTCACTGTCGGCCGCAGTGAGTCTGCCTGGCATCGGCGACCTGAGTGGGGTTGGTGTCGCCAGCCGAAGACGTCGCGTCGGATCAAGACGCCGCAACATCGGCCTCGTTGACGGTCCCGCGGCCCTGGCGGCCAGGGGCAGGGACCTCTGGGGTCGGCGGCCTCGGCGGCCTCGCGGAGCGTGGTGTCGCGGGACTGGAAGAAAGAAGACGCCGCCCAAGGGCTCTTTTAAGAGCCGCACTGGGGTCCCGGTTCGAGCTGCGGGACCCAGCAAAGGCACTTGTCGTGCCGCAAGGGCCCTTATAAGGGCGGGGGGTCCCGGTTCGAGCTGGGGGACCCCTAAGCCCCAAAAGGCCCTTCTCAGGGCCCCGCTGGAGGGTGCCTCACCCTCCCAGCGGCTCCTCCCTTCCCCTCCCCGGGAGCGGCCGGGGGGCTTGGAGGGGTTGCGGAGGGGTTGCCGGTTGCGCGACACCCTGCTGCGGCCCCTTCCAGGCAGCCCCTCCTAGCCTCCCGTTCCAGAGATGTGCGCGAGGGGGAACGGGTTGGGGAGGGGCTGCTGGGAAGTGCGGCGGGTGGTCTCCACCGCCGCCGCGGGGTGTGTGGGGGGTTGGCGTTAGCCCCGCCCCCTTAGGAGAGGCCTCGGGAAGTTTTAAGTCCCTTCGCGGCGATACTATACAGTATGCGCCGCGAAGGGGCTTAAAATTACCGCAGCACATCGCGGCCGCGATACATGTATCGCGGTAATGGCGCTCGCCGTTATAAATACGACGATAGTGCTATTTTCACAGCCGCAATGTGCGGCGGTAATTTTTTGGCACTATTTTCGTTGTGCTTGTGAAGATTGTAATGTTAAATACTGGCGAAGGAACGTGACTGGTTCAAGAGAGGTGTTAAGGAGGCCATTTAGTGAAAATAAAGAAACCAAGCCTAAATAGAGGTGGGGGGGTGTCGACACCAACTGTCTGCCATGTTACAATGCTGTTTAACACCTTATCTGTCTGGGGTTCCTATAACACCTCTAGCCACTATCTAATCACACCCTTAACAACTGGCTGTGATATGCTAATTGGGATTTTCCAGGGTACATAATTGCCACAGATTCGTGTACAAGTCATCTGAATTGATGTTTAGAATGTGAGATACTATTTGTTGTATAAATCTCTTGCCTCACTGTTTTAAAGGGTTACTATCTTCTTTATACAAGTATCCTATGTTTAAATAACCTCTCATACCTTTCAACCAATCCTACAATGATGTCTCTAGCTTCCCTGGATCTTAAGTTATAGGCTTGTAAAGTTACTCAGACTGTCTCTCCCTATGGACACCTTAGGGAGGAAAAAAAGTTTTCTTTTGTGGCTAGCTTAAACAATGATTGAGATATTCAGGAGTGAGGCTGATGATGCTCTGTCCCAGCAGTGGGCATGCTCAAGACTGAGACATGGGGGTGCTGGTGATGTCACAGCTCACAGTACAAGCAGGAAATACACCCTTTACACTGCTGTAACTTTGGATACACTGCAGCTGGAATCATGATCATGGAGTCATTTCAATGGAAGGAGCGCAGAACTTTACTTTATGGAGGTGAAATCCAGCGCAGCTCAGCTGACTTATCCCACGATGGAGTAAATTTTAATGATTTGTTCTCCAGAGGTAAATAAAGCAATAAAGACAACTAAGGGTAAATAAAGAGCAATAATAGAATGATATAGCCCCTCACTCTGTGTGATATTCCATCCAGATGATCACTGGTTACATAGAACTAGGCACAAACAATGTCTGATTGTCCGCAATGGGAGATGTGATTGGTTGGCTGTTCATTCTCTTTCTGATTAACTAATATTCTCAGATGTGGAATCGATTGGCACAAAAATATTGTCTTGTGTGTACCTAGTCTTAGGTCTGTAGCCCGGTACTAAACTGAATAGTACAAAGATCCAATGGAATCGAACAGCCCCTCCATGTAAACTCTGATTGTCTTGTGTTGTTTATTCTGCTGAAATTATCTAGAAACAATCTCTTTAGTCCAATGGGGACAGGGTCGTTTCTAGGCATAGATGACCTAGGGAAGAGCTAGGGCGCTATTCAAATATGGGGGGCACCATTCAAATATGGGGGGCACATTCCAAATATGGAGGGGCCACCATGCAAAATCAGTGAGGGCGCACCATTCAAACAGGGGGCGGCACCATTAAAACAGGGGGGTTGGGGGGCACCATTCAAAATATGGAGGGCACCATCCAATATGGGAGGGCGTGATTCAAACATGGAGGGCCACCATTCAAATATGGAGGGCGCTATTCAAATATGGAGGGCCCCATTCAACATGGGGGCACCATTCAATGGAGGGCACCATCAAACATGGGGGGCACCATTCAATATGGAGGGCACCATTCAAATTGGAGGGCACCATTTAAACATGGGGGGCACCATTCAAATATGGAGGGCACCATTCAAACATGGGGGGCACCATCAAATGGAGGGCAAAATTCAAATATGGGGGCACATTCAACAATGGGGGGCACCATTCAAATATGGAGGGCACAATTCAAAATGGAGGGCACCATTTCAAGGGCACCATAATAGGACCATTCAAATATGGAGGGCACCATTCAAACATGGGGGGCACCATTCAAAAATATGGAGGGCACCATTCAAATATGGAGGGCACCATTTCAACATGGGGGGCACCATCAAATATGGAGGCCCATAACATAGGGGCCATCAAAAGAGGGCGCCATTAATATGGGGGCACCAATTTCAAATATGGAGGGGGACCATTCAAATATGGAGGGCACCATTCAAACATAGGGGGCACCATTCAAATATGGAGGGCACCATTCAAACATGGAGGGCACCATTCAAATATGGAGGGCACCATTCAAACATGGGGGGCACCATTCAAATATGGAGGGCACCATTCAAATATGGAGGGCACCATTCAAATATGGAGGGCACCATTCAAACATGGAGGGAAATTCAAAATGGAGGGCACCATTCAAAAGGAGGGCACCATTCAAATATGGGGGCACCATTCAAACATGGGGGGCACCATTCAAACATGGAGGGCACCATTCAAACATGGAGGGCACCATTCAAACATGGGGGGCACCATTCAAATATGGGGGGCACCACTCAAATATGGAGGGCCACCATTCAAATAGGAGGGCACATCAAACATGGGGGGCACCATTCAAATATGGAGGGCACCATTCAAACATGGAGGGCACCATTCAAATATGGAGGGCACCATTCAAATATGGAGGGCACCATTCAAACATGGGGGGCACCATTCAAATATGGAGGGCACATTCAAATATGGAGGGCACCATTCAGAGGCACACCATTCAAACATGGAGGGCACCATTCAATATGGAGGGCACCATTCAAATATGGAGGGCGCTATTCAAATATGGAGGGCACATTCAAATATGGAGGGACCATTCAAATATGGAGGGCACCATTCAAACAACATGGGGGGACCATTCAAAATGGAGGGCGCTATTCAAATATGGAGGGCGCTATTCAAAATATGGAGGGCACCCATTCAATATGGGGGGCACATATCAAATATGGGGGGCACCATTCAAATATGGAGGGCACCATTCAAATATGGAGGGCGCTATTCAAATATGGAGGGCACCATTCAAACATGGAGGGCGCCATTCAAACATGGAGGGCACCATTCAAACATGGGGGGCACCATTCAAATATGGAGGGCACCATTCAAATATGGAGGGCACATTCAAACATGGAGGGGCACCATCAAATATGGAGGGCACACCATTCAAATATGGAGGGGCACCATTCAAACATGGGGGGCCACACATTCACCCAATATGGAGGGCACCATTCAAACATGGAGGGCACCATTCAAACATGGAGGGCACCATTCAAATATGGAGGGCACCATTCAAATATGGAGGGCGCTATTCAAATATGGAGGGCACCATTCAAATATGGAGGGCACCATTCAAATATGGGGGGCACCATTCAAACATGGGGGGCACCATTCAAATATGGAGGGCGCTATTCAAATATGGGGGGCACCATTCAAATATGGGGGGCACCATTCAAACATGGGGGGCACCATTCAAATATGGAGGGCACCATTCAAAATATGGAGGGCGCTATTCAAATATGGAGGGCACCATCAATATGGAGGGCGCTATTCAAACATGGAGGGCACATTCAAACATGGGGGCACCATTCAATATGGAGGGCACCATCAAACATGGGGGGCACCATTCAAATATGGAGGCACCATTCAAATAGGAGGGCACCATTTAAACATGGGGCACCATTCAAATATGGAGGGCACCATTCAAACATGGGGGGCACATTCAATATGGGGGCACCATCAAATATGGAGGGCAACCTTCAAAATGGGGGGCACCATCAAATATGGAGGGCACCATCAAACATGGAGGGCACCATTCAACATGGAGGGCAACATTCAAATATGGAGGGCACCATTCAAACATGGGGGCACCATTTTCCCAAATATGGAGGGACCACCTTCAAATATGGAGGGCACCATTCAAACATGGGGGGCAACATTCCATAATGGAGGGCACCCTTAAAACATGGAGGGAGCCATTCAAATAGGGGAGGGCGCCATTCAAATATGGAGGGCACCATTCAACTATGGAGGGCACCATCAGATATGGAAGGCACCATTCAAACATAGGGGGCACCATTCAAATATGGAGGGCACCATTCAACATGGGGGCACCATTCAAATATGGAGGGCACCATTAAACATGGGGGGCACATTAATATGGAGGGCACCATTAAATATGGAAGGCACCATTCAAATAGGAGGGCACCATTCAAATATGGGGCCATTCAAACATGGGGGGGGGCACCATTCAAATATGGAGGGCACATTCAAACATGGAGGGCACCATTCAAAATTGGAGGGCCCATTCAAATATGGGGGGCACCATTCAAATATGGGGGGGCACCATTCAAATATGGAGGGCACTATTTAAACATGGGGGGCACCATTCAAATATGGAGGGCACCATTCAAATATGGAGGGCACCATTCAAACATGGGGGGCACCATTCAAATATGGAGGGCACCATTCAAATATGGAGGGCACCATTCAAACATGGGGGCACATTCAAATATGGAGGGCACCATTCAAACATGGAGGGCACCATTCAAATATGGAGGGCACCATTCAAATATGGAGGGCACCATTCAAACATGGGGGGCACCATTCAAATATGGAGGGCACCATTCAAATATGGAGGCCACCATTCAAACATGGGGGGCACCATTCAAATATGGAGGGCACCATTCAAACATGGAGGCGCCATTCAAATATGGAGGGCGCCATTCAAATATGGAGGGCGCCATTCAAATATGGAGGGCACCATTCAAATATGGAGGGCACCATTCAAACATAGGGGGCACCATTCAAATATGGAGGGCACCATTCAAACATGGAGGGCACCATTCAAATATGGAGGGCACCATTCAACATGGGGGGCACCATTCAAATATGGGGGCCACATTCAAATATGGAGAGGCACCAATTCAAATATGTAGGGCACCATTCAAATATGGAGGGCACATTAAAACATGGAGGGCACCATTCAAACATGGAGGGCACCATTCAAATATGGGGGCACCATCAATATGGGGGCACCATTCAAATATGGAGGGCGCCATTCAAATATGGAGGGCGCATTCAAATATGGAGGGCACCATTCAACTATGGCAGGGCACCATTCAAATATGGGGGGCACCATTCAAATATGGAGGGGCACCATTCAAATATGGAGGGCACATTCAAAACATGGGGGGCCACCATTCAAACTGGAGGGCCACATTTCAAACATGGAGGGACCATTCAAATTATGGAGGGCACTATTCAAACATGGGGGGCACCATTCAAATAGGAGGGCACCATTAAAATGGAGGCACATTCAAATATGAGGGCACCATTCAAAAATGGAGGGCACCATTCAAAGAATTGGGGCACCATTCAAATATGGAGGGGCACCATTCAAAATGGGGGGGGAAGGCACCATTCAAACATGGGGGGCACCATTCAATGGAGGCACAATTCCAAACATGGAGGGCACCATTCAAAATATGGAGGCACACATTCGGCACATTCAAAATGGGGGGCACCATTCAAATATGGGAGGGCACCATTCAAAATGGAGGGCACCATCAAATATGGGGAGCTTTCAAATAAGGGGGGCACATTGAAATATGGAGGGTGCAGCATTCAAACATGGGGCCATTCAAATTATGGGGGACACATTCAAACATGCGGGACGGAACCATCACAAACATTGGACCGGCCCCTTCACAAATATGGAGGGCACCATTCAAACATGGAGGGCACCATTCAAATATGGAGGGCACCATTCAAATATGGGGGGCACCATTCAAATATGGAGGGCAGCATTCAAATATGGAGGGCACCATTCAAACATGGGGGGCACCATTTAAATATGGAGGGTACCATTCAAACATGGGGGGCACCATTCAAATATGGAGGGCACCATTCAAACATGGGAACACGCCAGAACGTTTCGTCCTGACTGACCTTGACCTTTTGCAACTAGTTAGTGGTCAGCCGGTGCGAATCACTGTCAGATGTCCGTTTTCCATGACCGATTGTGGAGTCCATAGTGAATCTCACAATTGCCCGGGATTTTCCGACGTACCTGGTCGCCTGTTTGTCTAATCCGTATGAATGGGCGACCAAGATTGGTCACGCCCACCTGCAAATTCACCATCCTATTCATGTAAATATTAGTCAGTATAAGACATTGTATGGTGTGTACCAACCAACCAATCCAGGAAACTGTCACTTTTGCAAGATAGAAAATCTAGCCCCGCTGTACAAGTGAATAGTGACTTATTTATTCTTATAGTTCATCCTGCAGTTTAGGCCCAGTGTGGGGTCCCGAACCAGAGTGATTATCCGTTATAGAACAAATTCAGCATGAGGTCCCCTCATCACCCAAGAACTGTCTGGAGGACCTGCTGAGTTCAAGATCAAATTATAAAAGTCAAAATGTTTACCTAATAAATTTATGTTTAGGAATAAATGAATGGCTATCGTGTCCGTCTAAAACATCGTTTATACAGCAACACCCACAGTCAACTCTAATCCACACCAACAGCTTCTCTCTTAAGGGAAGAGATAACTAATCATATCGTGGGAAACGTTACTGACTTCACAGTTATGTCTTTGTGTAGCAGTAATTTAGAATAAATAGATAAACATAATGGATGGTGCATCTGTCCAATGTGGTGCAGACGGCTCTCTGGGTTCTTTCCCTTTGAACCAATAGTTTGCAGGAAAAAAGGCAATTGAGGGTCGCCACTCCAAGAAATTAGAAACAATTTTATTGTGATCCCACACATCACACGTACAAACGTTTCGGGGGAAACCCCTTTCAGTGATGAGCAATGAGCTAATTATGGGCGGCTAGTTTACACACTGACTGCCTCCTCTTATTGAAGATAATTAACCCTTTAAACTGCATACGTGCAGTCAAACTTTGGGTTATGTCTTTGAGGTTGAATAAGACATACGTCCATCCAGTCCAACCCATCTAGCAATATCCCATTTCCTGTCTAAACTGTTCACCAGAGGAAGGCAAAAAAAAACACCAACATTTATGAAGGGGAAAAAATTCCTTCCTGACTCCAAGTGGCAATTGGAAATTTCTCCTGGATCAACTCTACTTTATGTATCAATCCAGTAACTTGTAACATTCCTTGTTTGTAGAAACTCATCCAGCTTTTATTAAACTGACCAATGAACCTGCCATAACAATGTCCACTGGAAGACGTTCCATAGCTTTACCGTTCTCACAGTAGTGAAAACCCTTTCCCAACTCTACTTTATGTATAATCCAGATAACTGTAACATTCTTGTTTGTAGAAACTCATCCAGCTTTTATTAAAACTGACCAATGAACTGCCATAACAACGTCCACTGGAAGACAGTTTCCATAGCTTTACCGTTTCACAGTGACAAACCTTTCAACTCTACTTTATGTATCAATCCCAGTAACTTGTAACATCCTTGTTGTAGAAACTCATCCAGCTTTTTTTAACTGACCAATGAACCTGCCATAACAACGTCCACTGGAGACAGTTCATAGCTTTACCGTTCTCACAGTGACAAACCCTTTCCCAACTCTACTTTATGTATCAATACCAGTAACTTGTAACATTCCTTGTTTGTAGAAACTCATCCAGCTTTTTATAAACTGACAATGACCTGCCATAACAACGTCCACTGGAAGACAGTTCATAGCTTACAGTTCTCACAGTGATAAACCCTTTCCCACTCTACTTTATGTATTCAATACAGTAACTTGAAATTCCTGGTTTGTAGAAACTCATCCAGCTTTTTATTAAACTGACCAATGAACCTGCCATAACAACGTCCACTGGAAGACAGTTCATAGCTTTACCGTTCTCCACAGTGACAAACCCTTTCCCAACTCTACTTTATGTATCAATACCAGTAACTTGTAACATTCCTTTTTGAGAAAACTCATCCAGCTTTTTATTAACTGACCAATGAACCTGCCATAACAACCGTCCACTGGAAGACAGTTCCATAGCTTTACCGTTCTCACAGTGCAAAACCTTTCCCAACTCTACTTTATGTATCAATACCAGTAACTTGTAAATTCCTTGTTTGTAGAAACTATCCAGCTTTTATTAAACTGACCATGAACCTGCCATAACAACGTCCACTGGACAGACAGTTCCATAGCTTTACCTTTCTCACAGTGACAAACCCTTTCCCAACTCTACTTTATGTATCAATACCAGTAACTTGTAACATTCCTTGTTTGAGAAACTCATCCAGCTTTTTATTAAACTGACCAATGAACCTGCCATAACAACGTCCACGGAAGACAGTTCCATAGCTTTACCGTTCTCACAGTGACAAAACCTTTCCCAACTCTACTTTATGTATCAATACCAGTAACTTGTAACTTCCTTGTTTGTAGAAACTCATCAGCTTTTTATTAAACTGACCAATGACCTGCCATAACAACAGTCCACTGGAAGACAGTCCATAGCTTTACCTTTCTCACAGTGACAAACCCTTTCCCAACTTACTTTATGATATCAATACCAGGAACTGTAACATTCCTTGTGTGTAGAAACTCATCCAGCTTTTTTATTAAACTGACCAATGAACCTGCCATACAACGTCCACTGGAAGACGTTCCATAGCTTTACCGTCTCACATGAAAAACCTTCCCAACTCTACTTTATGTATCAATCCCAGGAACTTGTAACATTCCTTGTTTGTAGAAACTCATCAGCTTTTTTATTAAACTGACACAATGAACCTGCCATACAACAACGTCCACATGGAAGACAGTTCAATAGCTTACCGTCTTCACAGTGACAAACCCTTTCCAACTCTACTTTTATGTATCAATACCAGTAACTTGTAACATTCCTTGTTTGTAGAAACTCATCCAGCGTTTTTAAACTGACCAATTGAACCTGCCATAAACAACGTTCCACTGAAGACAGTTATAGCTTTACGTCTCACAGTTGACAAACCCTTCCCAACTCTACTTTATGTATCAATACCAGTAACTTGTAACATTCTTGTTTTGTAGAAAACTATCCAGCTTTATTATAACTGACCAATGAACCTGCATAACAACGTCCACTGGAAGACAGTTCCATAGCTTTACCGTTCTCACAGTGACAAACCCTTTCCCAACTCTACTTATGTATCAATACCAGTAACTTGTACAATCCTTGTTGTAGAACTCATCCAGCTTTTATTAAACTGACCATGGACCTGCCATAACAACGTCCACTGGAAGGACAGTTCCATAGCTTACCGTTCTCACAGACAAACCCTTTCCAACTCTACTTTATGTATCAATACCAGTAACTTGTAACATTCCTTGTTTCAGAGAAACTCATCCAGCTTTTTATTAAAACTGACATGAAACCTGCCATAACAAACGTCCACGGAAGACAGTTCCATAGCTTTACGTTCTCACAGTGCAAACCCTTTCCACACTCTACTTTATGTATCAATACCAGTAACTTGTAACATTCCTTGTTTGAGAAAAACTCACCAGCTTTTTATAAAATGACCAATGAACTGCCATAACAACGTCCACTGGAAGACAGTTCCAAGCTTTACCGTTCTCACAGTGACAAAACCCTTTCCCAACTCTACTTTATTGTATCAATACCAGTAACTTGTAACATTCCTTGTTGTAGAAAACTCATCCAGTTTTATTAAACGGCCAAGGAACCTGCCATAAACAAGTCCACTGGGAAACAGTTCAAGCTTACCTTCTCACAGTGACAAACCCTTTCCAACTCTACTTTGTATCAATACCAGTAACTTGTAACATTCCTTGTTTGTAGAAACTCATCCAGCTTTTTATTAAACTGACCAATGAACCTGCCATAACAACGTCCACTGGAAGACAGTTCCATCGTTTACGTGTCTCACAGTGACAAACCCTTTCCCAACTCTACTTATGTATCAATACCAGTAAATGTAACATCCTTTTGTAGAGAAACTCATCCAGCTTTATTAAACTGACCAATGAACCTGCCATAACAACGTCCACGGAAGACAGTTCCATAGCTTACCGTTCTCACAGTGACAAACCCTTTCCCAACTCTACTTATGTATCAATCCCAGTAACTTGTAAATTTCTTGTATTTGAAACTCATCCAGCTTTTATTAAACTGACAATGAACCTGCCATAACAACGTCCACTGGAAGACAGTTCCATAGCTTTACCGTTCTCACAGTGGAAAAACCCTTTCCAACTCTACTTTATGTATCAATACCAGTAACATGTAAAATTCCTTGTTTGAGAAACTCATCAGCTTTTTTTAATACTGACCAATGAACCTGCCATAACAACGCCACTGGAAGACAGTTCCATAGCTTTACCGTTCTCACAGTGACAAACCCTTTCCCAACTTACTTTATGTATCAATACCAGAACATGTAACATTCATTGTTGTAGAAATCTCCAGCTTTTTCATAAACTGACCAATGAACACCTGCCAATAACAACGTCCACTGAAGACAGTTCCATAGCTTTACCGTTCTCACAGTGAAAAACCCTTTCCAACTCTAACTTATGTATCAATACCAGTAACTTGTACAAATTCACTTGTTGTAGAAAACTCATCCAGCTTTTATTAAAAAGACCAATGAACTGCCAAACAACTCACTGGAAGGACAGTTCAATAGGCTTTACCGTTCTCACAGTGAAAACCCTTTCCAACTCTACTTATGTATCAATACCAGTTAACTTGTAACATCCGTTGTTTGTGGAAACTCATCCAGCTTTTATTAAACTGACCAATGAACCATGCCATAACAACGTCCACTGGAAGAAGTTCCATAGCTTTACGTTTCTCACAGTGACAAACCCTTTCCCAACTCTACTTATGTACAATCCAGTAAACTTGTAACATTCCTTGTTGTAGAAAACTCATCCAGCTTTTTATTAAAATGACAAATGAACCTGCCATAACAACGTCCACGGGAAGCAGTTCCATAGCTTTACCGTTCTCAGTGAAAAAACCCTTTCCCAAATCTACTTTAGTATCAATCCCAGTAACTTGTAAACATTCCTTGTTTGCAGAAACTCATCCAGCTTTTTTTAACTGACCAATGAAACCTGCCATTAACAACGTCCACTGGAAAGACAGTTCCATAGCTTTACCGTTCTCACAGTGAAAACCTTTCCCAACTCTACTTTAGTATCAAACCAGTAACTTGTAACATTCCTTGTTTGTAGAACTCATCCAGCTTTTATTTAAACTGACCAATGAACCGCACATAACAACGTCACTGGAAGACAGTTCCATAGCTTGTACCGTTCTCACAGTGAAAAACCCTTCCCAACTCTACTTTATGTATCAAACCAGTAAACTTTGTAACATTCCTTGTTTGTAAAAACTCATCCAGCTTTTTATTAAACTGACAATGAACCTGCCATAACAACGGCACTGGAAGACAGTTCCATAGCTTTGTCCGTTCTCACAGTGAAAAAACCCTTTTCCCAACTCTACGTTAGATCAATCCAGTAACTTGTAACATTCCTTGTTTGATAGAAAATCTCCAGCTTTTTAATACTGACCCAATCGAACCTGCATAACAACGTCCACTGGAAGACAAGTTCCATAGCTTTACCGTTCTCACAGTGACAACCTTTCCCAACTTACTTTATGTATCAATACCAGTAACTTGTAACCATTCCTTGTTGTAGGAAAACTCATCCAGCTTTTTATTTAAACTGACCAATGAAACCTGCCATAAACAACGTCCCATGGAAGAAGACAGTTCCATAGCTTTACCGTTCTCACAGTGACAAAACCCTTTCCCAACTTACTTTATGTATCAATACCAGTAACTTGAACATTCCGGTTTGTAGAGAAACTCATCCAGCTTTTATTAAACTGACCAATGAACACTGCCATAACAACGTCCAATGGAAGACAGTTCCATTGCTTTACCGTTCTCACAGTGATAAAACCCTTTCCCAACTCTACTTATGTATCAATACCAGTAAACTGTAACATTCCTTGTTTGTAGAAACTCATCCAGCTTTTTATTAAAAATGACCAATGAACCTGCATAAACAACGTCCACTGGAAGACAGTTCAATAGCTTTACCAGTCTCACAGTGATAAACCTTTCCCAATCTACTTTATGATCAATACCAGAAACTGTTAACATCCTTGTTTGTAGAAACTCATCCGCTTTTATTAAACTGACCAATGAACCTGCCATAACAACCTCCACTGGAAGACAGTTCCATAGCTTTACCGTTCTCACAGTGAAAAACCCTTTCCCAACTCTACTTTATGTATCAATACCAGTAACTTGTAAAATTCTTGTTTGTAGAAACTCATCACTTCAGCTTTTTATTAAAATGAACAATGAACCTGCCATAACAACGTCCACTGGAAGACAGTTCATGCTTTACCCTTCTCACAGTGATAAACCCTTTCCCAGAAACTCTACTTATGTATCAATACCAGTTACTTGTAACATTCCTTGTTGTAGAAACTCATCCAGCTTTTTATTAAACTGACCAATGAACCTGCCATAAACAACGCCACTGGAAGGACAGTTCCATAGCTTTACCGTTCTCACAGTGACAAACCCTTCCCAGCTCTACTTTATGTTCATACCAGTAACTTGTAAACATCCTTTGGTTGTAGAAACTCATCCAGCTTTTTATTAAACAGACCAATGAACCTGCCATAACAACGTCCACTGGAAGACAGTTCCATAGCTTTACCGTTCTCACAATGACAAACCCTTTCCCAACTTGAAGCCTAAACCCTTTATCTTCAAGTCTTAAGGGATGTCCACATGTCCTCTGACATGTTCTATTGGTGAACAATGCCCCAGATAGTTTATTGTATGGCCCGTTAATGTATTTATACACAGTAATCATATCCCCACGCAAGCGCCTTTTCTCCAGCGTACATAATTGTAACTTTTCCAGTCTCTCTTCATATTCAAGCTCCCCCAATCCCCTTATTAATTTAGTTGCCCTTCTCTGAACCCTTTCCATTTCAAAGATGCCCTTTTTGTACACAGGATTCCAAAATTGCACTGCATATTCCAAATGAGGCCTTACCAATGCTTTGTAAAGAGGGAGAATTACATTTTCCTCCCTTGAATCCATACCTCTCTTTATACAAGACAATACCATGCTGGCTCTGGCTGTTGCTGCCTGGCACTGCTTGCTACCTTTAAGTTTGTTATCCACCAAAACTCCAAGATCCCTTTCCAACAGGGATTCACTTAACACAGAGCCATTTATAGTATAAGTAGCACAAGGATTTTTAAGTCCAAAATGCATCACCTTACATTTATCAACATTGAATCTCATCTGCCACTTAGCAGCCCAATGTGATAATCTATCTAGATCCCCCTGCAACGATTGCACATCCTCTGAAGTTTTTAATGGTCGACAAAGTTTTGTGTCGTCAGCAAACACAGAAACCTTGCTGACAATACCCACTTCCAAATCATTAATAAATAGATTAAATAGAAGCGGCCCCAACACAGAACCCTGTGGCACCCCACTTAGCACTTTAGTCCATAATGATGAAACCCCATTAACAACTACTCTCTGCATCCTATTCTTTAACCAATTTTCTATCCATGTACAAATGTGACTCCCCAGACCAACAGACCTTAGCTTATTCATTAGTCGCCTATGGGGGACTGTATCAAAAGCCTTTGCAAAATCCAATTATACATCCAAGTGACATCACTGTTACCTCATCCATTGCTATGATGTACATTTTAACACACAGACACCTGCTACTCTTCACTTTTCTGAACTTTGGACATGCATTGCAGGAGAACCATAAGGAGCTGAGATGTAAGGTAAGGATTTTTTACACTACACAGTAGGGCAAATTAGTTTTGGGGGTGGACATGCCCTTTAAAATTGATACAACGTCACAAAGATCAACACATTTGCTTTTACCCTCTTACACAAACAAATAATTATCTTTAGATGTGATCCTGGTTCTTTTTATCTATGAGAACCTTCCTTTTCCTCTGCTAGACAGAGCTGCCAATCCAAGGCCCCATTATGTCTCCAATATCCTTGTATTTATCCACCTCCCCATTGTATATAAATATTTGGGTCAAGCTAACTTCCTTCATATGATCTTGTGTTGAGAATAAACACCAGGCGGCTGCTTTTTAATAAAGACTTGGAACCATTGAAGTGCAAGTTAAAAGAAGCGACTGGTAGAGATTGAACTCATCTGAAAGTAGAAGTTCCATCCACTAAGTCTCTTTGCTTTCTGTCTGGAATGTGCTTTACCCAAATGAAAGCTTTAAACTCCCTGACCCAGATACCGTACTCTGATCTACTTAGTCCAAGGCACAATGTATGACCTGATCCACAAAAACATCCACGTCCTTATTCCTACAGAACCTTTCATAAAACAAGCCTTTCATTCTTAAAAGAATCGGCTACTTGCAGCTTTTCTCCCTCCTGAATGGGACTCTACACGATGGCAATGAATTCTCTCTCTTCTACATTGGGTTTAAGAGCACCTTGGTACCCTGCTTACTGCCTCTCCTGCCCATATTAACCGTATATTAAAGGACACCTCCACCCTCATAATGACATCATTTAAAAACAATGGACCCATTAAAATATGTTGAGATATCCTTCCTTGTCCTCTGGAATCATTATCGTTTACCTGCTGTGCTCCTAGTTGATTCATGGAAAGCAGTTAGTGTGTGTTAATGGATATTTCTGTTCACGCCCCCTTTAGCAATTTAGTGAGCTGGGTATGAGCTTGAGCATGCTCAAAGGGGTCATTGGCTGTCAACTGTGAAATCCATGAACCAGGAAAGAAGGCCTGTTGATTTAGAGGTACCAATGGATTGTTTGGTTTGTACATTGTGCAATTTATGGAAAGGTTAATGCAGTAATATAGCCCATAGCTTTGCCTTAGAGTTATTTTAATTTCTATCAATTATGTTGCCTGCTAGTCGGGAAAAAACAAATAAACAGGGATGAAACACAGAAGTAGTGCTACAGTATAGAATGATCTGTGGGCAACAAATATATTATGTTTAATATCCCATTTAAACTGGGATATAGGAGTTGAAGTATAGTGAGTTTAGGTAGAGGAAAGAGAAAGACAGAAAGGGGGAGAAAGGGTTAATATTGCAGGGGTGAGATAAAGGCTTCACTTAACCTTGAAGTTTCATTATCATACATATAATTATAAATTATAATATTACAGTACCGTAGAATTTTAAAATGAACATTATTTTCTTTAGGATGGATAGTGGATAAGACACCAGATAAAAAATAAACAGGGAGATTCAATAAAAGTTCTTAAATTGTTAAAAATGGTGCTAATTTTGTCCCGACCAATCAGATGTTAGCTTTAAATGTTAAATAAGATCTGATTGGTTGGGGCAAAATTAGCACCATTTCTAACAATAAGAACTTATATTGAATCTCCCTGAATGTTTTGGGGGTTGGGTGGATTCATTTTTGAGGCGGTTGATACAGGGGGTAGATGTGGATATTGTTGAATTGGCAGGGTGGGGGTCAGAGATGGGGGTCTAAATAATTTACTGGAAAGTAGGAGACAATACTTTTCATTCTTATCACCAGAACCTGCAGTTACAGACCTGGTATCTCTCCACCAATCAATTCCTTCTAATCTCCACCCAATCCTAACAGGGGAATAATGAAATGGGATCCGAACAGGTCACAGTCTCTCTGTACATAAGGAGGTCATTTTCCTACATTCCGACTGTCATCTTTAATGTTCTGTTCATCTGAGATGTGATTATCCGGTAACTCTCCTTTTTATTGCCCTTTTCCGTGATATTTACCAGAACTGGCAGGATCCAAATGAAGGTTCTGACCCGGCGTAATAGGGACTCAAAATATAGAAGGTTCTGGTTGTCTGGAATTAATTATAAGATGAAAGAAAAAGAATAAAACAGAGGAAGCCATCAAGGCTGGAAATAGACACAATGTAACAGTAGGACTGTTAAATCATCTTGTACCTTCCTAAATGTAAAGGGCAAGTTCACCCTAAAACATAAAAACCCATCTGATGTTTTACCAGTTTATTACATTTGAAACAAGATATTCAAAGGGTAACAGTGGCTCCATACAATTGGCCTTTATTAAAAAGAGCACACTCTTTAAAATGACTCAGTGATCATCTTATTAGCTGCAGTGTATCCAAAGTTATAGCAGTATAAAGGGCACCACTGGTCTTCCCCCAGGTCTCAGTTTTGAGCATGCCCACTTGTATCATCGGCTACATCACAATCCCTGCCCCCAAAGGTCTTGATCATTTTTAAACTGGGCACAAGCCTTAAAAAAGAAACATTTTTATCTCCATGGGCAGAGGACAGAAAATGGTTGCAGGTCTGTAAATAGCTTCAGAAAAGATTGTTTTTTTTGTTGCAGGGGTGGGGCTTACACAGCTCATTGTCTGCCTGTCACAGACTCAAACAGACAGGACAGACAAGGACGTGTAACTATACAAGCCTATAACTTATGATCCAGGGAAGCTAGAGACTTAATCCCAGGCTTGTTGGGGGACCTTATGGTCATGAATAGATAGAAGATCTAGAAGAGAAGTCCCTTAAGCTAGGTACACACCTAGCGATTTTTCCTCCTGACCGACCATTCGATACTTTCGAACGGTCGGCCAGGAGGAAGGACTGTCGGTCGCGGCAAAAGCAGCCACGCCCGATAGTCACCGCGACCGATCGTGCGATCCATAGAGGACCGCACAATCGGACGAGGTTTTCCACCCTGTCCGATCGTCCTTTCGTCCGATTTGGACGAACGGTCGATCGGACATGAGCACATTCGGATGCGATAATTTCGGTCCGATCGACCGATACACTGAACTATCGGTCAATCGGACCGAAATATCTCATCGTGTGTACCCAGCTTAACAGTCCCTAACATGGAGGCAAGTTAATGGACCCAATAATTTCAAAACAAAAGTTCATTTAACCTTATAACCTTTTCTCAAACAAGACGCTAGGCCTGCTAAACATCTGGGAAGATGGACTCTGGAGGGGACAGAGTTCCCATAAAGGTCATAGTTGGGTCAGTAATAATAGACACCTAAAGATAAGAATTTACAAGAATGTAATATACATACACCAATACTGTATTTATAATCAGCCATATAGTCAGCCATGTTTAATATTGATTGTTATACGATAGATAATATGTGTCCGTAGTCAGTCATGTTTAATATTGATTGTTATACGATAGATAATATGTGTCCGTAGTCAGTCCATGTTTAATATTGATTGTTTACGATAGATAATATGTGTCCGTAGTCAGCCATGTTTAATATTGATTGTTATACGATAGATAATATGTGTCCGTAGTCAGTCATGTTTAATATTGATTGTTATACGATAGATAATATGTGTCCGTAGTCAGTCATGTTTAATATTGATTTTATACGATAGATAATATGTGTCCGTAGTCAGTCATGTTTATATTGATTGTTATACGATAGATAATATGTGTCCGTAGTCGCCTGTTTATATTGATTGTTATATAACGATCGAAATATTGTGTCCGTAGTCAGCCATGTTTAATATTGATTGTTATACGATAGATAATATGTGTCCGTAGTCAGCCATGTTTATATGATTGTTATACGATAGATATATGTGTCCGTAGTCAGTCATGTTTAATATTGATTGTTATACGATAGATATATGTGTCCGTAGTCATATTTTAATATTGATTGTTATACGATAGATATATGTGTCCGTAGTCAGTCATGTTTAAAATATTGATGTGTTATACGATAGATAATATGTGTCCGTAGTCAGTCATGTTTGATATTGATTGTTATACGATAGATAATATGTGTCCGTAGTCAGTCATGTTTATATTGATTGTTATACGATAGATAATAGTGTCCGTAGTCGCATGTTTAATTTGATTGTTATACGATGATAATATGTGTCCGTAGTCAGCCATGTTTAATATTGATTGTTATACGATAGATAATAGTGTCCGAGTCGCCATGTTGATATTGATTGTTATACGATAGATAATATGTGTCCGTAGTCAGCATGTTTAATATTATTGTTATACGATAGAATATATGTTCCGTAGTCAGTCATGTTTATATTATTTTATACGATAGATAATATGTGTCCGTAGTCAGCCATGTTTTATATTTATGCTATAACGATAGTATGTGTCTGTCATCATATGTTTAATATGATTGTTATACGATAGATATATGTGTCCTTAGTCAGCCATGTTTGATATTGATTGTTTTACGATAGATAATATGGTCCGTAGCAGCCATGTTTAATATTGATTGTTATACGATAGATATATGTGTCCGTAGTCAGCCATGTTTAATATTGATTGTTAACGTAGATAATATGTGTCCGTAGTCAGCCATGTTTAATAGGATTGTTATACGATAGATAATATGTGTCCGTAGTCAGTCCATGTTTAATATTGATTGTTATACGATAGATTAATATGTGTCCGTAGTCACCATGTTTAATATTGATTGTTATACGATAGATAATATGTGTCCGTAGTCAGCATGTTTAATATTGATTGTTATACGATAGATATATGTGTCCGTAGTCAGCCATGTTTAAATTGATTGTTATACGAAGATATATGTGTCCGTAGTCAGTCATGTTTATATTGATTGTTATACACTAGATAATATGTGTCCGTAGTCAGCCATGTTTAATATTGATTGTTATACGATAGATATATGTGTCCGTAGTCAGTCATGTTTAATATTGATTGTTATATCGATAGATAATATGTGTCCGTAGTCAGCTGTTTAATATTGATTGTTAACATAGATAATATGTGTCCGTAGTCAGCCGTGTTTTAATTGATTGTTATACGATAGATAATATGTTGTCCGTAGTCAGTCATGTTTGATATTGATGTTATACGATAGATAATATGTGTCCGTAGTCAGCATGTTTAATATTGATTGTTATACGATAGATAATTTTGGTCCTAGTCAGTCATGTTAATATTGATTGTTATACGATAGATAATAGTGTCCGTAGTCAGTCATGTTTGATATTGATTGTTATACGATAAGATAATATGTGTCCGTAGTTCAGTCATGTTTATATTGATTGTTTACGATATAATATGTGTCGTAGTCAGTCTTTTATATTGATTGTTTACGATAGATAATAGTGTCCGTAGTCAGTCATGTTTTAATATGATTGTTTAACGATAGTAATATGTGTCGTAGTCAGTCAGTTGATATTGATTGTTATACGAAATAGTAATATGTGTCCGTAGTCAGTCATGTTTAATATTGATTGTTATACGATAGATAATATGTGTCCGTAGTCAGTCATGTTTAATATGATTGTTATACGATAGATAATATGTGTCCATAGTCAGCATGTTTAATATTGATTGTTATACGATAGATAATATGTGTCCGTAGTCAGTCATGTTTAATATTGATTGTTATACGATAGATAATATGTGTCCGTAGTCAGTCATGTTTGATATTGATTGTTATAACGTAGATAATATGTGTCCGTAGTCACCATGTTTAATATTGATTGTTTACGATAGATAATATGGTCCGTAGTCAGCCATGTTTAATATTGATTGTTATACGATAGATAATATGTGTCCTAGTCAGTCATGTTTAATATTGATTGTTATACGATAGATAATATGTGTCCGTAGTCAGCCATGTTTGATATTGATTGTTATACGATAGATAATATGTGTCCGTAGTCAGCCATGTTTAATATTGATTGTTATACGATAGATAATATGTGTCCGTAGTCAGTCATGTTTAATATTGATTGTTATACGATAGATAATATGTGTCCGTAGTCAGCCATGTTTGATATTGATTGGATAAATCGAGTACAATAAGAATATCAGATTGTTGGGATATTACCCTGTACAGATTTGATAGATAATATGTGTCCGTAGTCAGTCATGTTTGATATTGATTGTTATACGATAGATAATATGTGTCCGTAGTCAGTCATGTTTAATATTGATTGTTATACGATAGATAATATGTGTCCGTACTCAGTCATGTTTAATATTGATTGTTATACGATAGATAATATGTGTCCAAGTTTCTAAAGTAGGCCTATGTTTTTTTCCACCCATGGAAATCTGCTGAGAGATTATACTTTGAATCTAAACCTGAATGTCTCTGCTTAATTCTAATTGTTCTCTTCTTACAACATTATTCAATGCACCGTATTTGCATTCGGGCGCTCACTGTGTCAATCACCCCAGGGATGTTATAAGGGATAAAGCTACCTCAGGTAATAAAAGGATATTACCACCCACCGAGGAGGACCATAAAGAAGCACAGGCCGTGGCCAAGTTCTTTTAATACGGGAAGGAAACTCCGAGGGGTTAAGTTAAACAATATATTTGACACTGATGTGGCCATATTTGATTCTTATCATACATAAGAGTCGACAAAAAAGAAACCTGTCCCTACAACGCTCTCTCCCCCTACCCTGTATTGGTCATTATATAGCATCCCTGTTTAGTGTATAAATGTTTAAAGGCACTGTCCACCCCAAAATAATAATCCCCCCCCAGTAATTGCCCCACCCCCCACCCCACCCCCACCATGTTATGTAGTGTAATCCTTACTCACATCCGACTCCATAGGGTTTCTCCTGTAGACCCCACCCTAAAGTCCCAAAAACTGTCCACAGGGAGGGCTAGCAAGCTCGGCCTACTACTTTCCTCCGGTAGATATTTGCACCTGCGTATCGCACCTTCTCACCCCCCTTCCCTCCCCCCTCCCTCTCCCTCCCTCCCTCCCTTCTACTATCGCCTCCCCCTACATAACCCCCCTTAATATGAATTTTTTTTTTCCCCATCTGGCCAGCCCCAACCGGCACTATTTTTTATTTTCACAAATAGCTCCCAAACTCTTACTTTACCCTCCTCCTCTTTCCTGCCGCTGCACTGAATGGACCGGCCCGCCGCGTCCTGTGATTTGGCTCCGCTTTCAGCCAATTTCACGACGCGACTCGTCCCCGCCCTCTGCTTGCATTCTCGCAGAGGAGGCCAGCAGATGGCGCGGAGGACGAGGGGAGAGGAGGTACTAGAGTTTGGGGGGGTTTTGGAAAATAAAATAATGCGGTTGGGGCGCCAGACATGGGGGAACATCATATAAAAACAATTTTTAAGGGTGGACATGCCCTTATATTACCATTCCAATTTAAGAGACAAGAAGGACCAAGAACATTATCTGCAACAATAAACATGGATCCATAGAAATGACTAATACAGTGAGGGGAGACAGTGGGAGGGGCGGTTCAATACAGGAATGCACTCAGTGACCTCAGTTGATTGACGTGTAATATAGATTCTCAACTCACCCTGTCTCCCCATTGAAATGCCTAGCCTTAGGTATTAATTTGTTATATACTGACATAGCACTCTCAGTACATGTGGAAAACAAATGTTGGTCTGTGTGTAATCCCCTTAGGTGTCAGACATGCTGAGACTTAAAGGGATGAATTGATCCTCAAGTTTCAAAAAATAAATATAAAAGATGTACATGATGGCAATAGCTACACATAGAAGGTCGTATTCCATCTCAATAGTCATATAAGTAAATCTATATAAACAAATGTAGAGAATAATCAAATGTTTGTAGATAACTCAATATAATAAAAAGTATGTAAAAAATAAGAAATAAAATACGGTTAACCAAGGGTTACCAAATTTACCTTTAAAACCCAACGCATGTGAAAGGAATCATGTCTGCAAAGGCCAGCTTTATTAAATGCATGCTGTATGGTTATCAATAACAACTTCCAGGTGTGGTATGGCCTTTTTTATCAAATCTCATACTTTCTAAAAATAAATTGCAGCTGCTGCAGTTAAAAAAACCATATACATCAACGTATCCATGAGTGGTAGCAGAGGACTATCCATCAAGTATAGATCTTTGTTACGATTTAACATTTACAAATCCCTTAGGGACTTGACATAACTTTGTGTACATTATTTGGATTTTAGCTTGCTTTGCTTCTTATTTTCCATCCTGTCTTCTTACACTGGCCTGCTAAAAAACAGGTTATCCAGGTTACACGGCATCTTGCATCTTGCAGTCATTTACCTCTCTAATGAGAACACCAATAGGGGGGTTTTTACGATTAAAAAAGATCAAACATTGTTCTTGTTTTATTGTTCATTGATTTGACACAGACCAAGTCTCCAAACCAAGACCCTCCCACGTATGGATCATTCTATTGCATTTATAGTCAATTCTGGTCACTGTTTCTTGAGCTCAGTTTTAATTTAATATCTCAAGTTGTTGTCATATATATTATATATATAATATACCATCTATATATATCTTATATATGATATATATATAAAAATGCTTTATACTGATACTGTATACTACGTATAATTATATATCTTATCAATTGTATAAATAATTTAGATTGTTATGGAGAGGCATTGAGTTTTGGTAGAAACTAATTTAGGCAAGGGTATATATGATATGTATAACACTAGAAAGGCTACTTATACGTCTATTTGGTCTATTAATCACTAATAATTAAACAAATTACATATACAAAGTATAGTCTCTACTACTGACTTCTATAGTTGAATGATATTTTTAAAATACCAAAAATTATGATATACCAATTAATAAAGTAATACTGTACGTTACTGATCCCTAAGTTAAAGATACCAACTAAAAATGTTAGGTTGTAGCGCCACACCTCTAAGAGTGCAACAGGGTCTCCAAATGTACACTAAAAGGAAGTGATGAAATTTTCCTATCAATGAGGTTCTGATCTTACAACACGGCCACTTAGCAAATTCAAAAAACATCTACTAGGCACTTGTACATGATAGACAGGAATTTGCTTAGGAAGTCCTGTATTTAACACAGTAAACACACGTGCAACAATTCTTTAGCACTCTCACATTCCACTCTCACCACTACCTTCATCCAAGGAAAAGAAATAAGACTTTCTTTAGGAGAGACAACCAATTTCTGAGATTGCTACAAACTGATGTGTCGCTTTATGATAAAATTACTTTCATGTCTCTGAAACTACCCGCATTCTTAGGAAATGGCAGTTCTTTACCTTCTTTTTTTTCCAAATATTAATATACATTATAATAGGAGAATAGGCTGTGAGGTATCTTTCTGTACTAAGGATGAGATGTGAAGTATCTTTCTGTGAGTAGAAGGTCTATTTCATGTATTCTGTTTGACGGGCTTTTTCTTCTCCTTAAAAGATCATCTAAGTAATCTAATTTATTGTCTCTCGAATATTTTGTCTCCCGAGTCTTACCCCATAGAAACCCATTACACTGTGTTCTGACTCACACTGAGTGGACCATCATACATAAAGATTGAAACATGGGCATGATAGTCCTGGGTGTTTTTATTGGACTTCAGGCTTTCCAATGTGATGCCTCGCGAACAGAACCCCTGGTGACAGCTGTAAGTTAAGAAAGTATGTTTGATAGGGTAGGTAAAAGTAATAACCGGGACATTGCTATAGCGTGTTGTTTTAATCGAACATAAAATAATTACGTAGCATGTGACTACAAGGGGGATTATTTGGAATTGTGAAATGGAGGGTTTATCCACATCCTCTATACAGGTGTTTGTGCAGGAGCAGAAAAGGAAGATATGTCTTACAGGAATTTACACTCGCCCGCCTCCTTCCTCCCGCATATCGTAATGACAGTATATGTAGACTGGGAGCAGGTGAGGCTCGTAGAACGCTGGGAGGGCATCAGTGTAGTAAGCCATGTAGTGGGGGAACAACCGATTAGCCGAAGGTGGTTAAAAGCTGCACTAAGAACACATTGCTCTCTAGGCAACAGCTTAGTTTGAAATTAACGCAGCACACATACAGCAGCAGCATGTGGTCGGGTGGCGTTGCGCTAGCTTGTCCAGGGAATGTAGGATGTCCTGAGCATCTATCATCCTAGATACACCATTGCAATGAGCGCGCTATGTGACATCAGGGTATGACGTTAGCGCATCAAACTACAAAACAGGGTTCAGTCCGCATAGACCATGAAGAGATGCCCTTGGTACCTGGCCCCTAGGATTTCTCCAGCCCTAGTTATGCCACATGAAAATCCCAGGTAGAAGATATGGACAGTGGTGAGAGACAATAAGTACATAAGGCGGCCTAACTGTACTGGTAATAAGATTTCCCAGCAAAGCATAGCAAATTCTGTTCTATGCAAACCAGTATCTCATATGTAGGTAATATCTATACAGGTTACCATTGATCTGAGCTAAATAAGTTACCCTGTCTATGGCGTCACTGCAAGCTCTGATCTGGGGGTGGCAGCAAACTAAATGTGTAAACTATGAGAAACAAACATAAAACCTGTCACTAGGCTGAGTCACTGATCCTTCTTCCCTCACGATCCGTCTAAGCCATTTCCCATTGAACAGCCCTGTATCTAGTTACACGACCCATAAAGACTGTCGCCAGTTGGATGCGGTTGGGAGGAGATTTCCTGAACGGGTTGTGATGCGGGTCAGTTAAAGTAGTGCCACGCTCGCTGCCAGGTATCTTTCAGGGTAGCTCCTTCCGACTGCATGTTCCAGCAGTATGGCAACTGAACAAATTGATATATAAGGAAGGGGAGCCACGCAGTTTAAACTGCAAACCCTTAAAACACCATCCCAACACCACACCCCTTCTTGTTTTTTCCTATTGGTAGGAGAAATGTCCAACATTACTAAGTGTCCAATCAAAATACGTCTGCTGCTAGTTGATGGTGAGATTCTCCAGTAGTCCATACAAATCCACAATACACACACCACTGGTAATACCAGTATTATACAATGCTTAACTGCTATATTTAGCTAGCAAACCACAGACATTACCTAACAATTCATTATAAATTGTGAAGGGGTCAGTTGCCGGTCTGTATCCAGTGATCGCATCATTAGGATCCAGTCCCCTATTCAGCAGAGGGACATTTGAAGCCCCCTCTTTGCGCCACAAAAAGAGGGTCTGCCGGTTGGTGATGGTTGGAAGAAAGCTTCCTGAGAAGGGTTGTGTCGAGGGTGCTGCTGGTCTGTATCCGTGACCACTGGTGTTTTCCATCAGTCCCCTATCCAGCAAATTGCCTATTAGAAAGCCCCCTATCACATCCCTGTGACTGAGAAGAACCAGCATGTTGCACAGAAGTGGGGGAGTTAGCACGCAGATGATATTTAAACAGAAGGAACAGAGGGTCCTCATTATAGATTTAATTAATGGCGAGACGTTAGCGCACAGATAAAACTACAACGGATATGAAGTTTTGAAGCTGCTTGCGCAACGTTATATCAAGGTATATAGTTGAAAAGTTTAGCAACACCATCACATTAATAAGTCTCTTCCTGGGTGAACATCCAAAATAAGGGAAGAACTAATGTAGAAGAAGAGCCAGCACTTCGGGTCTTTAGACAAAAACAAAGTTACTATCAGTTTTACACATTAAACGTGCGTTCAGTACACCTGTGTGTCGTCAGGATATTGCATCATAGTCTCTTGTTAATGTCAAGCATGAATATATTGAACATTACAAAAAAAAATGTAACAACCATTGTTCATTAACGCCCCTTGGAGGACTTGGGGCTATTTAAAAGGTTCGTTAAGCTTTTCGCGGCCGTTTGTCGCGGACTTTTACGGCTTATAAATGCGCGTTAACCGCGATTTAATCAAAGTCCGAGACAACGCCGCGAAAGTAACAGAAGCGTTAACCTCTTCGCGACGATACTTACATGTTACTGCCGCTTCTATTTATAAACGGAGGTACGGTTTTCGCTCGGCTAGTTATCGTGCTGTTTACTTGCCACTTGAAGGTGGGAACGTCAGCCGATACTAACCTCCCGCGGCGGGGATGGCAGGCCCCGCGGCGGGTGGTCGCACCGCCATGTGAGCACCACGTTCCACCCCGCCACACCCCCCCGCAGCGGCGCCACCGGAGCACCCCCTCCCGGCGCCTGCATCAGGGCTTTGCGGCACTTAAACGTGCCCTTGGGGCTTCAGGGGTCCCGCAGCTCGACACCGGAACCCCCTCCCCGGCCATTGTAAGGCCTTGCGGCACGACCAGTTGCCCTTGGCTGCACTGACACAGTGCCTTTGGAGGGGGTCCCGCAGCCGAACTGGACCTCCCAGTGTGCGTGCTCTTTAAAAGACCCTTGGGCGAACGTCTCGGGCGGCGACACCCACCCCACTCGGTCTCCGGATGCCAGCGATATGCCTGCCCCCCTTAGGAGAGGCTCGGGACGGGATTTTAAGTCCCTTTGCGGATACTATACAGTAATACGCGGCGAAGGGGCTTAAAATTACCGCAGCACATCGCGGCCGCGATACATACCGACGGGAAATAGCGCTCGCTGTTTGAAATACGGCGATAGGCGCTATTTTCGAGGCCACATGTGCTCGGCGTGTAATTTTTTGGAGCTTTTTCCAGTTGCTTATAAATTATGCCCACTATGATCCAAATAATAGATCACTTGGCTTTCTTCTGTAGAAAAATTTTCCGTATCCATGTTGGACTACATGTCAAAATTCTTTAAACAACTCAATGACCAGCATTTTAAAATGGCCAATAGAGTGTCCCCAGTTTTTTAAAATGTCTGGCCCAGGCCCCCAATTTCAGTGTTATACTAAGGACACATCGCAGCCATCAGTGCGCTGTCTAATCGAGGCCAATGATTGGTTATGCGTTCTTTAAACATGGTTTTGCCCAAATAATAGTATGCACATGGACCATACCAAAAAATAAATAATGTATTTACTGGTAAGAAAAACGTTGTTTGAATTAACAGTGTTTTCCACTGTGTTGATGTGCAAAATCTTAATTGTTAGCATAGAGTTGCAAGTTACACAATAGGGCAATGATAACAACCCAATTTTGTTGGACCCAGCATCCTTAGAGTGGGTATCTGTAAGAAGCTTTGAGATGTCCGTATGCACCAAATAGTTGTCCAGTTTCGAGTCCACCCTCCTATAAGTGTTTTGGACCCTTGTATGTGCAAAGGAAAAGTTGTTTGTCTTTCATGAGATGACCCATACTTTGGGTACTATCATTCAGAATACCACTATAAGGACTATCAGGGAGATTCACCGAGCCGCAAATGCTCTGGGCAAATCCCCGTACGGGATTTACCAGAGGCTGTGCAGCTCGGTGAACCCACCCCGCACGTAAATATTACCGTAATAGCTGGCGTTAAATCCTTACGCGCTAAGATCCATACAGCCTCTGGTTAAATCGCTTTGCGACGGCTGCGCGAGTGCCTCTTCAGACCCCAGCACAGCCGCCACAGAGTGAGACTGGACGGTTAGTCGGCGCTGCATCACTCCTCTGTGTTCCCCCATATATGTGTGACACAAGTTTATAATATCATGGCTTTTGGGACCTGTGTTTTGTATGGTTTTTAAACAAGAGCTGATGCTGGACCGAAGCCTTTTCAGTTATCTGGAGTAGGTTTGGAGATATCCCCTGTGGGATACGTCTTTTGCACATTCTTCAAGCTGGTTTTCCACTTTTGGATATTGGTATTGTTCCTTAGGTACACATAAGAAAACTGGACTGAAAATCAATCCAATTTTCAGGTATAGCAACTAGTGCCATACGAAATGGGAATTTCTGTCAGTGTCCTTACAGAACAAAGTAGTGCCAGATGATTATCATTTTTAAAAATACGAATGTTCAAAAATCTATACTATCAAAACTACAGGACAGAACAAAAGTTTGCTTCTGCTTCTCCTTGGTGCCTTTCCACAAAAAATCATTCTATGTAACGTTTGTATAAAATTTAGATTTATGTACAAATGGGTCAATGTAATCCTGTTCAACTTTATCACATACTAATTAGCTAATGATAGTGCTACGTTAGAACCCATCACAATGCCTGTTTTTGAATAAAGTGTTCTTACCAAATGGAAGTAATATTTGTTAATATAAACAGCAACAGGTCTAAAAGGAACTCTATTGGGGGTCCCTGGTGTTTTGCCTCCAAAAGTGCCTCACGACATGTCTAACTTCTCGCTCCTGGGCGGATAATGTATAAAGATTTTAATATGCATGGTTATAAGTTAAAACATTTTGCATAGGGTATGGATACTTAAGATGTCAATAAGATGTTGACTGTCACAAAGGTACAATGAGTAACCTACACACGGTTGTAGAAAGCTATCCAATATTGGGAAAAGGGTCTGAACAAGGACCCATGAGAGGATACAATAGTCTCCCTGGGGAGAACTAAGGCTTTTATGGATCTTGTTGTGTGCATATCAAGGACACCTTGGATACTTAACAGTAAGAAAATCAAAAACTTTTTCAGAGATCCAACCGTTGTTTTACCCATCAGTAGCAGTATCATTTGTGCTTTAAATTAGTGGGGTCACCTCACATTTTCAAATACATTTGTGTCATTTAAACTGGGGGGGCATAGTTTCCTTTGTATAGTAGCTTTGATCCAAAAGCATGGATCACAACCCCCTTTATCTGCGACACCGATGATTAGAATTTTTTTTTGTTCATCTCTTATGTTTTTAACCTTCCCTTTCAGATTTGGTGAGGTTATCAAATATCTTATTCAGTCAAATTTTTTGTATTTGCCTCACATCACAAGTTTTCTTTGGAATTTAAATAGATCCCACCTCCATTTTAAATGGATTCAAACCTGGGAGTGGGCACCAAGACTTTTCTAAAAGTTTGTTTTCAAACCTCCCCCCTCTGTGTGCGGTCTCTTCTTGCTGCGTTGCTGAAAGTGTGGTAACCCATGAAAAAAAAGATTAAGTTCCCCCTCTTTGGCCCTTCTCACTAGGGTTTTTCGTCAGTGTGTGTGAGAGTCCCCCAAAGTATCAATGGTCCTCATAGGTTTCAAAGGTAAAAACTCTAGGGTGTCTGTATCTGTTGTCCTCCCATTTCCCCATAAGCCAAACCATATATACATCTCTTTTATAATCCTTTTCCACATTTTGAAAATGTATTTTGTTTTAAAAGCATAAAATCGATTTGTAATTTGTTAATTTGCTCAGTTAGTTGTGTTTCCCAATCTGTGATTTGTCCTTATGCAAATTAGCCATGTGTGTATTTTCAAATTCACTAGATCTTTTTTGACATTTTCCAACTCTTGGGTAGCCTGTTTTATAGCTAACAATATTAAGTCAAAAGAACATTTGTTAAGGTCCCTATCCACCGGTACAAAAACTCCCGTCATACCTTCCAATGGTCGGCACATTCCTGTTTGCGGAAGCCTTGTGGAATGGTGTGAATGTAGTAGTCAGACAGATAAGCCCCATGTAAGAAGTAGTCACCTTTTTTTTCTTTAGTTTCAGCAGCCGCGAGTAGCTATCCTTGCCGGAATTTCCATATTGGCTATGGAATCCACAAACAGGATACGGGGCAGCATCCATTTGTGAGTAGGGAAAATCTTGCGTCCATGTTGATTTTGTAGTGTGAATGCCTCCATTGTCCTCATATGTTGAGTTCGTCAAAGACGTATCTGTATAGCTTGATACAGACACAACAGGTGAGTGCTCGACTAAAAGGAATACAAATGCGTTTAAAAAAAGGTTAGCACACCATTACATAAAGTCTCTTCCCGGGGGGGCACATCCAAAATAAGTGAAAAATAATGTAGAAAGGCAGCACTCACGGGTCTTAGATAAAAACAAAGCTACTTTGTTTTAACACAAAAAAGATGAGTTCTATGCGTTTCAGCACACCTTGTGCCGTCATCAGGATTGCATCACAGTTTCTTGTTTTCCCTTTACATCCTAACATATACAGACACACCCCCATCATGAATATAAAATATCAATAAAATCAAAAGTATTGCTGGCGAGGCATTATAAATACCATCAACAAAAGGGTTGCATTAAAACATTTTGTATTCAATTATCACACGTAGAAACATAGAAAAATAATATATATTAAATTTCAGTCATGCGGTGTCCGTTGTGCGTTGTGCACCAAATCATGCATGTGTGTACAGGCCTTAAAGAGAAACTGTGGTCTCAAAACAAGTTAGGGTTAAATAAAATAGCCTGCAATTAGACGACACTCACATCTACAGGAACCTGGAACCTGTAAGAAATAACATTGGGGTGAATGTTCAAACTTCCTGCTTCCAGTAGGTTAAGTAACATTCACCTGACCTCAGCCCACCCATCTGCCCCAGGGGAGAAGCAGCTGCCAGTTAAGACTTAATGCTGGGGAAATCAGGAAGTACCTGGGGAAAATAATTGACAGTTAGGAAGGGGAGCCACTGAATGCAGGCAGGTGGTCACATGACTACTAGATGGTCACAGTTATTCCAGCAATAATTCTCATAAATTTTAATCTAGAGAGATGTTAGATTTATTTGAGGTACGATTATGTAAAGCTTTTTATATAATTCTTACTCGTTTGGAAGAATTCGAGACCACAGTTACCCTTTAAAGCTTCTTTTCCCTGCACAATGGTAGCCCAGGAACTGGCATGGTGCAAATCAGTCTCTGTTTCAACCGCTGGAATAACAGTGGTAGGAACAGACAGGAAGATAGGGCACATTTAAAAAAAATGTCTGTGAAGACATGTAAACAGTCGGCCAGTTTCTAATTAAACAGCTGTGTATTTATAAAATGTTTATATTTAAATCCATAGAAACAAGGTTAGTTAGTTTTACACCATAAAATACAGGAGAAACCTGAGACTTTGTTCCCTCAGTCATTTTTTTTATTAGTAAATATAAAAAAGAAATAAGAACAAGCCAAGGTCACTTAGCATTGGCGCCTCCAGCCCTGGGCTCATCTTACAAATATGGGCACTGTTTTTTGGGAATTTATTTCTCTTCGCTGTGGTCACATTCTATTAAAATATAAAAACACACTAGAAGGTTAATTGGAATATAATAAAACTGGCCTGTGGTAAGAAAGTAGATTTCACATATTGGAGTTTATGTGAATTATTAAACAAAGGATGACCAAACAAATTGGGAGTTTCAGTCTCGGAGAGTCATATGAACTACAGCCGACAATGTCTTCCCAGTTCTCCCTCCTCCTCCTTCATCTTACAATTGAAGTGTATCGTAGACACGTCTTTATTTTAGGATAACAATCTCTTTTTGCAATTTGAGAACTTTTCCCCATATCATTGTTACAACCATACGTACTTGTGTCCTCTTCCCACCACGGTACAGTACCCTAGACTAGAAAGAGAGAGATATAGGATCTCTTCAGTTACTGTCTGTACTGCTCTATGCTAGTTCGAGATTGATGTAGTTGATAAGATTTTATGCATTTCATGTTTATATTTTGCAACAGGTTTTGGGCTATAAAAAATATGTTCCCCTTCTTTCAACAAATAGGTTATGGCAAAAAAATACTATTCCAATACTAAATTAAGACATTGAGGTCTGCCCAAACCCCCTCCACGAAAACTGTGCAACCAGAGATTGCGTTGTTTTGGTTCTAAGAGGTGGCAACCTTATTCTGGAATAAATTTATTGGTTTAGCGAAAACATTACATTACTGGAGGCATTGTCCCATAAATCTTGCACCGTAACTTTTCTCACATCCTTGCTGGAAACTTTTGTTAAATTGCCTCTGATACACATCTTAAGCGGCCTTAAAATCCCCTCCACACTTGCTGATCAATAGACTCCCAAATTATTTTAGGGAGTAGTTAATCAAAAGGAAGTAATCTTGTTGTACATCTTCTTTAAATGGATGGTGGGGGGGTGGGGGGGAGTGGCAGGGAACAATGGTACATGTTTTTTTTTTACTGCATGTGCCATATAGAGTTACAGTGAGAGGGGCTCTATTATTCTAGATTATTGCTGTTTTTTGGGGGCTAGTCATCCCCTATTCTCACTTTTAGAAGTTATATTAACATTCCAAACACAAAGCAAATATTTTCTATAACCATGTGAAAAAAAATAGAAAATAACAGCAATACCTTAATTTTCTAGGAAATGGTACAAAAGGCTTCCCGGGCACAGGTAGATATAAAGAGTGCAATGGGACACAGAAGTCAGGTTTGCTCTAACCTACCCACCATGGTCCCACCCAGTTTCCATCCTGACACCTCCCAGCCACTCCCATGGACCCTCTTGGTCAGGTCTGTCCCAGCCCCAACGGATGGTTGAGGGATAAAATACAGTTTTCAGGTGTTTACATTTCCATTGGATGCAGTAAAAACTTGGATGTGCGTGTTTGTGGGGGGGGGTTGTGTGTGAATTTTATTTCTATGAGTGAGAAAGGCTAATAAAAGTAGATATGCAGTAAAAATGGTGTGTAAATGTGCCACTGCATTACCAGACTTCCTCCTGATGCTCTTGCGGATTCTGAAATCGCCTGGCCCAATCATTTTGTGATATTATGATGTAATATTGATCGAAAACCATGAACTCACTGGGAAACATTATGGAAAACATTGAGGAAGAGCATGCTCATTGATTCAATGTGAACACAGTGTATGGCCAGCACATTTATGTTGTGTGTTGTGAAAACCTAATGACTGATACAGTGTTGTTTAATAGTTTTAGCATAATTTCTAAGATTACATTTGGACTATTTTTATGCATAGAAGTATGAGCAATCTAACATTGCAGATTTTTATTGAAGAGACTATCAGACTCTTTAAACCCAGCATGGTTTCCACTGCGGGGTATTTATTATATGGTGCTTCGTGGGGACGTAGGTTATGTGTGGGGGGTTGGTTTATATGTGGGGGATGGATATTATTTCATGACAAGGGGGTGAGTGGTTCAGTGAAGCACATAGCAGGATCCCTATCAGCATATCATCAAAGCAGTTCTCTTATTATTAATATCTGCCTGGGGCTTTTGTTTCAAATCTGACAAGTACTTAGTTAAATTGACTCTAATCAAGTATAAAGAATAAAAAAACTGTGAAATAAGAAAAAACCCCAGCTCTAGGGAAATCATTAATAAAAAAGTCTCTAATGAAATTATTATAGTTTAATTATAACAATAAAATCAGCCTCAGGTTTCATAAAATTCAACGTGTTCAAAAACTTTTGAAATGAATCATGATTCTCAGACAGATTCTCAGAGTAAAGTAGGTTACATCTACTCTTATGTTAACTCTTCACACTTGTGTTGTTTTTTTAGGGCCTTATAGCAACTTTTATTTTGATTTCTATATATGATAGGGAGGTAGAAAATAATACTTCCTCAATTATATAGGCGCAGGAAGCGGTCAAGGATGGTGCTCATCTAACATAGTCTGCATGTGTGTACTAGTTGAGAGGGAGGGGTTGGGGCGGGGGAGCGTGGGCTTTTATATTGTAGAGTAGAGGTAGGAGTATTGTCTCCACCTCTTTGGCAAATAATAAAAATGATGTAGATGCCATTACTTGTTCAGTATTCTGTGAAATGTGACTTTTTTTAAAAATTACACTGACCTTTACATATTACTATGCATTTTCCCAACACTACATATTTATATGGGTGGATACTGTGTGGCTTTAAAATTTCTCTTGATCATAATAAGACGATGTTGAATGCCACAAGGCTTTTCAGAATTAGTTGAAATGTTAATTACTGTTTAATTACCATTATAAATGCTATTTTTCTGAGAGTTTCAGAAAACTGAATGTTGCGCTGACTTTAAGTACGGTAATCATTTTAAAGAAGAAGAAACCCACAATTTTCCCTTAATGAAAACTGTAAACAAATTATTCTTTATGCAATAGTGTATTTCCAGGCATTATTTAAAGGGCATGTCTACCCTTATATAAGTTTTTGAATAAAAAAATACCTGGGGCAGAGAAGTAGGATTAATAAAAACTACCTCCCAGTATTCTTTCTTGTGAAGAGCGCTAGCACAAAGAAAAACTGCTGTGCCTGGTTGTAAACAGCCATTGTCAAAGCATGGGTGTACAAAACATAAAAATTGTCTAGGACCAAGACACTAAGTGACAACTTCAATACAGAGAAACGGGATCTAGGCAAAACCAAAGGTGGAATGCAGTGGTTAATGTCCTTTTCCTGACTCTTAAGGGGAGGGTGAGGTTGAGGGATGATAATTCTCTTTAATGTGTTTTAATTTCTTTTTTCTAGAAGTAGTAGACTTTTACAAAAACATAAGTATATGGAGGCCACATTACGGTAAAGTTAAATTTCTTACTGCTCGCTTTGGCTCCAGTAAAAATTGACTATAGAACAGAAGGTAAGGCCTTCTTTAACTTCCATCTCAATCAATGCATTAAAGGAATATCTGTGTATTCAATTAGATCAAATGGACTTAAAGTTCTTGAAGATGTTTTCGCTAGTAATCCGACTGGCTTTTTCACATTCAGAATGTCTTGTACAAGAATCTGTGGCAATTATGTACCCTGGAAAATCCAAAATTAGCATATCACAGCAGGTGTTAAGGGGTGATTGAATAGTGGCTAAGAGGTGTATAGGAACTCCCGGAACTCCCAGGGTAAGGTATCAAAACAGCATTGTACATGGCAGACAGTGGTTGTCAAACACCCCCCACCTATATTGAGGCTTGGTTTCTATTTCACTCTAAATGGCCTCCTTGACACCTCTTGAACCAGTCACGTTCCTTTGCCAATATGTTAACATTACATCTTCAAGGTATGTCCTTTATCCTTAAGATGCAGGTACACGGCTGAGTCCTGACCCGAGGAGAAATTGCTTTCTGTGCGGGCCATACATTGATGCAGTTGCTGTTTGGTTCCCCCACATACAGATCAGAGCATCTTCACTGCACTGCACAGTATATGATGTGATATTTGTGTTTCGTTATTGGGTCTTTCAGGTGTACCAATTTGCTGCCTGAGTGTGTTTGGTTTAAAGCAGAAAGGGATACGGTTGTGTATTGAAAATATTCTTTTAACTTCTCGGAGCCCCTTGATAACATATGGGATGACCATGTTCTTCCTCCTGTTTACTTTTCCCCTCATTGTGGTATACCTGTTCTTTTCTTTCCTTCACTTTTTGACAAAGGCCCAGTCTGGATATCCACAAAGTTTTAAGGGCTCCTCTAAGTTTCATTTCTTTAAGCTAGGTACACAAGTACAGATTTCGAAAGTTGACAGACAGGATCTTCAAGATCCTGTCTGCCATCTTTTTCAAAGATTGCATACACACAGTCCCGAGCATTTCCCTATGAAATCATAGGGAGACGCTCGGACTGTGGTTTCATCGGCCACGCTAGGTTCCTCTATAGGGGAGTCTAGTGCGGCCGATGGAAATTTTCGGTCATTCCCTAATGAGCGCTCGGCCGACCCGATCATTGGCGGGGCCGCGCTCGTTCGGGAAAAGAGGTACACACAAACGATACAGCCCCAATACGTCGGACGACAGTATGGGGTTTATCGTTACTGCGTGTACCCAGCTTGCCTTCGCCTCGTGCTAGTGGGGATGGTCTCAGCTCGTGTTGCAGGGTTCTGATGACACCCAGCTTGTGGATCTAAAGGGTGGTGGGAGTCAAACATCAAATACTGATACTGTGTGTGTTGGTTTTTCTGTAAACCTTATTTCCAGTTTACCATTCTCCCGACATTCTACCAAGCAGTCAAGAAAGCCAAGTTTGTTGTTTTGTACCTCTTCCTTGTAAATTGATGTTTGGTCTACCGCATTAAGTGTTCTGTGAAAGCTTGTACTTCCTTTTGGTGGATTTTAACCAGGGTGTCATCCACATATCTGAACAGGGCTGGGTGCTATGCCCTTAAAGGTTTTAAGCGCCTGTTTTTCTAACTCCTCCATGTAAAGGTTGGCAACAATGGTGAATGGGTGAGATCCCATAGCACATCCATTTTTTGCTTATAGAACGTATCCCGGTATTTGAAATAGGTGGTATTCAGGCACAAGTCAGTAAGGAATAGAGATGGCCGGTTCGCGGACCCGAAACACGGATCCGCCGCGGAATTTCTCCGTCCGCGACGCGGATTATCGGACTTTCCGGACTTCCGAACTTCGGATTTTTTTTTTTTACGAAAATTTTCGAAAATATACGAGTATCTCCGTAATTACGAGGATCTACGATACTTTCGGGATACGGAGGAAAAAACCGAGAGCCTCGGAATTACGAGGATTACAGGTAATTACGAGGATTCACGTAATACGAGTATTCTAGTAATACGAGGAATCCTGTTAAAAACGAGTAATTCGTTGTAAATTTTCAGACGGGCAAGCCACATGATCCAAAAATTAGCCAATGGCAGCTATCATAGTACAGAAAGCCTCGTTTTTTTACGGAAATCTCTCGTTTTTACGGGAATCCTCGTTTTTCGAAAAATACAGTTTTTTTTAAAGTCATGCTAGCGGACGTACTTTTAGGTATTGTTGGCATTATACGTGCTTCTAAGGCCATTACCCAGGTTCCCTGAGGTGGTTAGGTACGTTACCAAGGCTATTTAAACCACTTTTAATGGGATTTTGCCGAACTTTCTTTTTAATACGTTTTAACGGGTCCGCTCGCGGGCATTTTCGAATTTTCGGATTTTTTCGAAAATCCGCGGATCCTCGCGCGGACCGGATTTTTCGAAGTTGGGACATCTTAGTAAGGAACACACCTGTTCTGGGTTGAGAGCAGTTCTGCTGGTAAGAGTGCTGTCTTGTCTAGTCGTTTTCTCACCATGTCAACAGCATACTTGGTGGGTATTAAACGGTGAAGAAGAGGTCACATCACAGGACACCTAGTTTCTTCTGCACGAGTACTATATCTTCAATCTTGTTGATGAAATCCTGAGAGTTCTGTATTGATGCTTTAGAACTTCCACCAATGGTCCTAAGATGTTGGCTAGGTATTTTGCCACCTTGTAGTTACAGAGGTGATGCTGCGGACTTTAGGTCTTAGCGGTGCCCCTTCCTTATGTTATCTTTGGGAGTCCATAAACATAGTAAACATAGTAACATAGTACATAGTAATTAAGGTTGAATAAAGACATTGTCCATCAAGTCCAACCTATTCACTTTTTTTTTTTTTTAACCCTACCAACAGTTGATCCAGAGGAAGGCAAAAAAACCCCAGCTAAAAAAGGGGGGAAAAAATTCCTTCCTGACTCCAAACGGCAATCGAAAGTATCCCTGGATCAACCAGATTATATGCATTAATACTAGTAATTCTCAATATTTTTTAGTTTTAGAAACTTATCCCGGCCTTTTTTAAAGTTATTCAATTAACTGCCATTACCACCTCATGCTGAGAGACAGTTCCACAGTTCACCGTTCTCACTGTAAAGAAACCTCTCCTAACTTGAAGATGAAACTTCTTTTCTTCCCAACCTTAAAGGATGTCCACGAGTCCTCTGATATGACCTATTAGTGAACAATGCACCGAGAGTTCACTGTATGGGCCTTAATATATTTGTATAAGGTTATCATGTCCCCACGCAAACGCCGCTTCTCCAATGTAAACAGCCCTAACTTGTCTAATCTGCCTGCATATTCAAGCCCCTCCATTCCCCTTATTAATTTAGTTGCCCTTCTCTGAACTGCCTCAATTTCCAAGAGTGCCCGTTTGTATATGGGATCCAAAACTGCACCCGCATATCCAAATGTGGCTTACCAGTGCCTTGTTAAAGAGGGAGAATAATATTTTTCTCTTGATTCCATTTCCCCTCTTTACAAGACAATATCTTGGGTTAGCTCTAGCTGTTGCTACTGGCATTGTTTGCTACAGCTAAGTCTGTTATCTACCAGAACCCCCAAATCTTTTTCCATTTCAGATGACTTAACACAGAGTAGTTATGGTGTAGGTGCACAGGGATTATTAAATCCCAAATGCATCACCTTACATTTATCAACATTGAATCTCATCTGCCATTCTGCTGCCCATTTTGATAATCTATCTAGGGTTGTTGCAGCACTTGCACATCATTGGAAGTTCCAAAGCCTCTGCATAATTTAGTGTCATCAGCAAACACAGAGACCTTGCTCTCATGCCCCCTTGCATCGATGCATGGATGTGCCTCACCAGGGTAGAGGCAATGATACATTGGGGGGCTCAATGCCCCCTTGCATATATGCAGGATGTGCCTAACGGGTAGAGGCCAATGATACATGCTCGATCATGCTTTGTCCTTTTGAAGCTGTTGTAGTAAGTCTATGACCTTTTTCTTGGTAACGGCTGGTGGTTTCCTATGTGTGTTTATCAGCCAGGAGCATGGTCACTTAGCATGGTAGTCTGAGATGTTAGTACCACTGTGCATCTTCCCTTGTCTGCCAGTAGAATGGTGATACTGGAATCTTTCTTGAGGGATGTTAAGGCTCTTCTTTCCGTGTGGTCAGGTTGAGATGAAGGAGTTTTAACACTGGTAAGGCTGCAGATACCTTAAGGCCGAAGTTGTTCTGCCTCACTCTGTGGACCTTATTATTGTGGATTGAGGCGTTCTGTGGCTGCTATAGTATCCAACACAGGGATGGCTTTAGGAATGATTGGCAAAATTCAAGCCCTTAGCGAAGACTTCTATGTCTGGCTGGGTCAGGGTCCTGTTAGACAAGTTTCTCACCCATTCCTCCTTGTTTGATGAAGTGACATTCCCTCCTTTTGTACTCCAAGGTGTAGTTGTTCTCCTTTGGGGGTGTTCTGGGATGACAAAATAGAGAACTTGTTTTCTGTTGCCGTGTTTACCCTTACAGTGCGGAGAAAGCTGTTCTGTTTGGTGAACTCCATCACTCTTTCCCAGATGGCCAAGGTAGCGGTGAGGACAGGTTCGTTCTGCGAAACGTCTTCAAGAACTAAACTTCAAGTCCATTGATCTAATGAATACAACACATACCATGACCTGGATGAATGAGAACCTTCAAGCATTAACAGGAATAGTTTACTTTTTCAGTAAACTTTACCTTTAAAGGGAATCCCTATTAGGAAAGAGCTAGAGAAAGAAAACATTGTCTTAAATAAATTGGCCATTTAGTAAACCATCAGGGTTATCAATAAAGTTCTTATCGTTTAAAATGGTGCTAATTTTGCCCAACCCAATCAGATATTAGCTTTCAAATGTTAAATAAGATCTGATTGGTTGGGGCTAAATTAGCACCATTTTAAACGATAGAACTTTTATTGAATTCCCTGCATGTACTTCAATTAATCCAAAAAGAAAGACAAGCATAATGCAGCAATGGGAATGAAGAAGCCATTTAAATGAAATCTACTAATATACACTAACATTCTATGTGTGACGCTGACTAGAAAGTAGTCTGATTTAAAATGAAAAGGTTTCATTAAGGGTCATTTCTATAATGTTTGGATTGATTGGCCAATGATTGTATGAAAATCTTCATATCGCGACCAGTGGACATCTTTTTGGGGTTGGTTAAGCCTGATATACAAACTGCAGCCCGTTACAATTAATTATAGAGTCTATAGCTCTTATTAGCCTGAGCAAACAAGCAAGTATAACCGAGCAAAGTACTGGATTGAAGGCATGCAGCAACACACACACCTCAGAGTAAGTGGAACTTGTATGTTTAATTAGAAATTAAGAATTTTTTTTTTCAGCTTACATATCTTTAAAAATAGGCTTACACGTGGTGTTTATTTTAGCAAAAAATATGTTAAAAGTGTAACACTTACCAGGCAAATGTTTCCCGTTTGTTCAAGGGGGTAACACATCATGCAGTATTAAACATTTTTGGAGAGAGTTAATGCTCAAACCATTTACCTACTAGGGTAACACACCACAGAGCTATTGGCACCACTTTGTAAGTAAAATAAACCTATTTTCATAATTTTTTTGATTTTTTTTTAACCACTTTTATAAATATCGCTGTGATTTTTTATGTGTTTAACATCCGAAAAAATACAAAACAGCTAAATAAAAAGAAATTAGGATAAGTAAAAAGTATTTTTCTAGTCAGTGAAACCCATACAGAAGGTCCATTTGTCATTTAATCATACATTTTAGCTTTACAATAAATCAACAAAAAAAACAACATAAAGTAAACAGTATTTGTGTTTTAAAATAATGCAAAACGTTCACATTAAAACATTAAAACACATTTTAAGAAGTTACATTCACATTACTAGAATAATGATTTATTTATTAAAAAATTTCAGCTCCAGTTTGATTCAGAATCTTATCCATGCATATAATGACGAATTCCAGGATAGTGGTAGTATAGCATTATTTTTGTCATGGAAAGATTGAGTTTTCTGTTTTCGATTTGTTTTTTTTTTTGTGATCACACAAAAAAGAAAAGTAATGTACTCTTTCAATGCCAGCAGAATTTCCACCTTCTTGTTTCGTGGGTCACAATGGTAGTGAATGTTTTACAGTTAGAAAAACCCACAAGAAGAAGGGAATATATATATATATATCATCTATATTATATATACTAGTTTTTTGCTTCCATCACAGAATGTAATGTAACTAACAAAATAATTGACTATGTTTGGTTGAAATATATAAAGAAAATTTTTCCAAAGTTTTTTAAAAATGTTTAGTTTACACACACAAATGTTTACTGTTCCTAAAAGCGCTTATTGTTGAATAAAACAATAACAAACATATATTGATACCCCTAATTTTTTTTGACCAAGGCCTAAAATTAATACCACATTACACCAAAGTAAAATGTTAAGCAAATCTCAGTTAGAGTGTTTTCGAGCTTGCACACAGCAGCAGACATAGGCATCTTCGGTACAGCCATCAGAGATTGGCTGTGATGTCAGCTTCATGGCTTCCCTAGGGGTTAACCTGATCTCACACTTGCCTGTGCAATGCGTAGTCAACAGTTTTATTTAAAGATGAAAGCAGGAAAGTATGACATAAACATACCCCCCACAATCTCTTTTAAATGGTAAACTGATTCAAACAATATGGTACGGAGCTGCAGAGGTAGGGTAAAGAAAGTAAACCTAATGTTGGCACAGCTCTGTGCAATGCAATCTGTAAATATTCTATTTATGCAACAGGAGGGGCGCTGTGGGGACATTTTGCATTATCAAATGCAAAATGCGTTCCTAGCCAACATTCCCCTTATAGAAGGTACACTGCTAATAGATAGGTTCAACAAAACGTTGCAATGGGATATATGATGTGATGGAATAATAAACGTCTCAACTCAGTAATTGAGCGCTGCTGGTAAACTGTGTAATATATTATGAGTGGTCTCCTAAAAGCAAGCATGTACGATTACTTTGGTGTGCTTCTGATCTTAAAGTTAACCATCTATAGGGGGCTTCCTTTATTTAAAAGTGGGTTTTAAGACCATTTGAAAGTCAATCTTTACAATCTTTGCCTCGTATTAGTATTTAAATATAAAAAATTGGTTTCTTTTTTATGTGTAAATTGGACATGGGCGCACTGTGGATTTCCCTGGTATCTTAAAAGGCCAGTGTGAACTGCTTGTTTGCCTTTAGAACATGGTTGGTTAATGAACTAGGGAGAAGAGTCACCCTACTCTATCACTGTTTCATGCTTCTCAAGCTATTGTGTGTCTTCCACATCGCCAACAAGAAAAGATCATTCCTGGCGGACGACCAGGGGCACAATTTAAGATTACTAAAATAATAATAAATCTGCTGCTCAGATATCCTTAAACATGTAAAACACAAAATTAAACTGCACCAGAGACCATACCCACAAGAAACTATAAATAAACAACTATTTAACCATTAATAAAAAAGTTCCCATGCTAAATAACAAATATTTATAAAAATCAAAAACATTCGTTAACATGCATGAATTGTGTGAGATCAGGTAAAACAAAAATAGTAGCAAAACTGTAATAATCCTACACCTGCCAACAGGATGGATTATAAATAGATACATATTCATCCTAACTATGTTATATACATATGCATAACAAATGCCAAACCAGAGCCCTAGATGTAGGAAAAGACAGTGCCATGTGCCTCAATGTGAGTCCAGACATCGTCTAAAGGCCTTAAAAAAGACCCTGGTGAAAGGTAGCACAGGGGGATCTTGATAAACTATTTAAAATTAAGAAGGATAATTAGCTTATCAACCCTATTGACCGATCATCCAAAATACGTGCAGGTGCTGTGTGGGTGAAAACAAAAACGATATCAATAAACATAATCCAGTACTCGAAACTAGCTTGAGGACTGCAGGAACCCACTATACTCCCCAGCACTCAACCGGTATAAATAAAGGGAAGAAGAGACTCCCGAAAATACACAGGGGTTTAAACTAGTCTGCCTGCTGCATTCAGGCCAATCCTTTGCACACTGGACTTCAGATCATAGGAAGATAAAGGACAGAGGCTCGATTGCGATCCACGTGGAGATGACCAAGCCCTTACACCTGAGAACTCAACTAGGGAAATTATACAGGAGCCTGGCAGACCAGATACATCTCTAAAAAGAACACAGAAATTATTAAGTTTTTTTACTATGATATAATATTGACCCTAGTTCATCAGTATGATGTACTTTTACATCACGACTATATAGTCTCTTTTTAGGCGTTTTAATCAAACTCCTTAAGGCCACATTGGCACTGTCTTTTCCACATCCTGTATAAGGGATTAATGCCAGCCTCTTACAGTGTAATATAAGATATTACGCACTGAGAGTCCCTTTCATACAGGCAGGGACTCTACGGGTGGCGTAATATTATTATACATTATTATATAATGTGGGGGGCGCTTATTCTTATAATGCGTAAGTATCTCAGTCCTTTCACCATCCGCATTTTACATTTTTGCTTGTCCCTTTCCCACCTTAATTTAAATCCCCCAAGACTACCTTGTGTAACTTAAACCCAGTAGAAAGGAACATCCCAGTCCACCATCTATGCATTAAACAATCTTTATGAGGGAGATGAGAGAGATATTGGTATGTAGAAGTGTACAGGAAGCAGCTCCCAGGAGGTTCGTTAGTGAAGTTAAAACACTGCAAAGTCATTGTTGAGGAAGGAACCCTGATATGGAAGTGGCAGTGGGATATAAGAATATAAGAAATTAGTCACTTTGCGACATAGCTGAGTGTTTTTTTTTTAAGGATATGATACCACTGCAGCTCCCATTAAAAGTATTCTACTATTTTTTTTTACTTATCTCACACATTTATGTAGTGTTAATAACTTAGATTACATATATTGGTATTTAGCCCGAGTTTTCTAAAATTATTGATAGTTTATAATATGTAATGTCCTTGTGCATAAGACAGGGAGTTGTGTTTGTTTGAAACATTTTTACTGTACCTCAAACATTTAAATTTTTATTTCCTTAAAGGGCACTCAAAAAAATAAGGGTTTACGGGAGAACATAAACTTATTTTTTAAAAATCCTAATGAAAGCTTTTCTCCCCAGAACACTATACATTGTAAGATTGTTCTCTAGTAAGTTGCATTAGTACATGAAGTAATAGATTCTGTAACTGTAAGTAATATATTTTGTAACTAAGAAGGCTTTCATTTTGTTGCCAGTACAACTGACAGCCCATGTCAAACCCAGCCCCTAACACCAGAATTCACTGTTTTAAATGCACAGATTATTTTTCTATACCGATATCTCCACACCAATATGGTAGTCGCTGATAACACTTTAGCTGCTTATTACCCTGCATTTTATTTAACAACCATTGTGAACTGAATACAGCCTTCCCAGGGAATATAAAATGGTCAGCTCATTTACTTACTTTTTTTAAATTCTGTTCCTAGCAAAAGAATAAACCTTCTAAATGTTACCTAAGTTCTTGCATTTGCTGTAGTTGGCTCAGCTGCTAAAGCAACAAGGCACACAAGGTCACAGGTTCAAATCCTCAGGCTAAGAATAACTGCAAGGATTACCCATCTTTATTATTAATATATTGTATATATAACATTGTAAGGAAATGAGCATTAAATGTGAATTCCCTGTTCTGTACAGGTAGAGGAGGATCTCTGTGTTGTTATATGGTTGCTGTCAGCTTCTAGGAAGCAAGGAATTACAGAACATATGAAGTTGTACTGAGTGCAAGGTGGATTATATGAGCTTACCCAAAAGTTAATTTCATAAATACCCAGTAGCACAGCAAAGATAGAGGTTAACACAGCTTGTTGTATGTTTCTGAATGTAATGTATATGGGGACAAATGTTGTCTGGGAGGTAAAACTTGTGATACTGATATTGCTGGAAATGTTTAGCAATAAAACTTCCTGAATAATCTTGCTTTCATCAGCTTGTAGTCGTCATGTTATTAGCACTAGCCTGTTAGGGCAGGTAATTCTTTTTTTCCTCATCATACTCTTAGTAAAATTGCTCTGCCCCTGGTGTGCAGGGGAGGAGCAGAGGTGCAGGTGATGTCACTAAATCTACGTAGGAAGGAGCGAAAAGGAAAAAAAA
>JAACNH010001102.1:0-2500 GCA_019447015.1 Hymenochirus boettgeri | reverse complement strand
GGGAGGGGGGGGTGGTGGGGGGGTGGGGTTTTTTTTTTTTTTTTTTTGATTTTTTTTTTTTTATTTTTTTTTTTTAACATTCTCTTTCTATATATTTCTCACAGGTCTGCAGCTAGAGATTTATTGAGACTTCATTTTTAAGGGAAGACCACAGGCTTTTTTTAAGCAACACTTGTTTTAAGACACAGTGCTTTCATTGTTAAACCTGGGAAGTTTTGGGCAAAAAGGAGCATCAAGGCTTAAAAGAAAAAAATGATTGGATGGATCTATAATTTCTACTAACATTATGAAGTCTCTCCCAAACAGCACTTGGAAAATTATTTTTTTATGCTGCCCCCCCCCACCCCCCCAACCTGAGTTCCTCATTCCCTCTTTTAGTGCAATTAGTTTTTACACTGCTCAGGCTGGTTTAAGTTTAAAAGAGATCAACCAGTGGTTACTTGACAGATCCTGACAAGTCGTAAGGAAGGAAGGAAAGTAGAAACACACAATGATTTTGTGTGGATATTCTTGGCTTTGACCCAAAAAGGGGGGCACAACACAAAAGGCTGCAAAAAACATTTAGAGAAACTAAATTATGGTCTAGAATAAATGGTTTTGGAATTCCATTCCAAGGCTAAGTTAATTCTTACCACCCAATCATCACCTACTGGTGCTATGACTCTGATTGCACCCGAAAAAAATAGTTTAAAAACACAAACCTCACATGACAAAGCTTGGATCTCCATTAGTATTAAATTACAGTCAAGGAAACCTCCCCACCACCCATGGCCATAGTATAGAAAATGCCTATGAAATTTGGAACAATCTACTACTGAGATGAAGAAGTTTCCACGGTGCAGTAGAACAGAGAACAAACTGAGGTGCGCCCACAAGAGCTGAGAACAAAACAATCATGGTTTCAGTAACTAGGGAAACTGCTTTTAGATCTGTGAAAAAAAACCTGCAAAGCAAGGTTATCGTGTCTAGGAGGTATTACGAACTGGTTATATTTTCTCTAAATTATATTACTTATCCATCTTTTAAATTTATAAAACAAAATGCTCTTTATATTTAATCTAATATAAACCTAGACAGAAAGCTGATACGGACCGATAGAGAGACAGGCACAGATTATTTATAGATAGATATATAGATAGATAGATAGATAGATTATAGATAGATATAGAAGATAGATAGATAGATTAGGTCAGATTAGAATAGATTGGATAGATGATATATAGATAGATAGATAGAGAGAGAGAGATAAAAGATAAGATAGGATGATAGATAGATAGGGCTAGATAGATTATAAATAGATAGATAGATAGATAGATTGATAGGTAAATGGATAGATGATAGATGATAGATAGATACATGATAGAAAGATAGATAGATGGAGGATAGGATAGATTGGATAGATGATAAAAGAGAGATAGACAGACAGACAGACAGGACAGAAGATAGATAAATAGATAGATAGATAGAAGATTGGATTGATTGAGACATGGATAGATGGATAGATAGATAGATAGATAGAGATAGATGGATAGAGGGATGGATGGGATGGATTTAGAGTAGATAGATAGATAGATAGATAGATAGATAGATAGATAGATGAGATAGATAGATATAGATAGATTGATAGGTAAATGGATAAATGATAAGATAGAAGATGGAAGTGATAGATAGATACATGATAGATAGATAGATGATAGATAGATAGATAGATAGATAGAAGATAGATAGATAGATAGATAGACAGATTGATTGAATGATATATTGATAGATGGAAGATGGATAGCATCGGATAGATGGATAGATGATAGATAGATAGATAGATAGATAGATTGGATGAGAGATAGAGAGAGATAGACAGACAGACAGACAGAGCATAGATAGATAGATAGAATTGATTGATGATTGATTGATTTGATTGATTGAATTTGATAGATGGAATAGATCGATAGATAGATAGTATAGATAGATAGATTAGATAGATAGATAGATAGATGGATGAGGATAGATCGATAGATAGATAGATTAGAAGAAGTTAAGATAGATGATAGGATAACATGATAGATAGATAGATAGATAGATAGATAGATAGATAGATAATAGATAGAAGATAGTAGAGGGATTGGATGATGGATAGATAGATAGATAGATAGATTGATAGGTAAATGGATAGATGATAGATACATGATAGATAGATAGATAGATAGATAGATAGACAGATTGATTGAATGATATATTGATAGATGGATAGATGATAGATAGATAGATAGGATAGATTGGATAGATGATAGAGAGAGATAGACAGACAGACAGACAGACAGATACATAGATAGATAGATAGATAGATAGATAGATAGATAGATAGACAGACAGATTGATTGATAGATGGATAGATGATAGATAGATAGTTAGATAGATAGATGATAGATAGATAATTAGATAGACAGGATAGATTTGATAGATGATAGAGAGAGAGAGATAGACAATCAGACAGGATAGATTG
>JAACNH010001101.1:73980-101766 GCA_019447015.1 Hymenochirus boettgeri | reverse complement strand
TGTACAGTAAGTTACCATGTACAGTAAGTTACCATGTACAGTAAGTTACCATGTACAGCGAGTTACCATGTACAGCGTACAGCGAGCTACCATGTACAGCGAGTTACCGTGTACAGCGAGTTACCGTGTACAGCGAGTTACCGTGTACAGCGAGTTTCCGTGTACAGCGAGTTACCGTGGACAGTGAGTTACCGTGTACAGTGAGTTACCCATGTACAGTGAGTCACCATGTACAGTAAGTTACCATGTACAGTAAGTCACCATGTAGTAAGTTACCATGTACAGTAAGTTACCATGTACAGTAAGTTACCATGTACAGTAAGTTACCGTGTACAGTGAGTTACCGTGTACAGTAAGTTACCGTGTACAGTAAGTTACCCTGTACAGTGAGTCACCGTGTACAGTAAGTTACCATGTACAGTGAGTCACCGTGTACAGTGAGTCACCGTGTACAGTGAGTCACCGTGGTTACATTGAGTTACCGTGTACAGTGACGGTCAGGCCGTGTACGACAGTGAGTTACCGTGTACAGTGAGTTCACAGGTACAGTGAGTACCATGTACAGTGAGTTACCATGGACAGTGAGCTTACCATGTACAGTAATTTACCATTTACAGGAGTTTACCATGTAGCAGCGAGTTACCATAAGCGTACAGCGAGTTACTGTACAGCGAGTTACCATGGACAGCGAGTTACCGGTCAGATCGAGTTACCGTGTTACAGCGAGTTACGTTGTACAGTGAGTTACCATGTACGTGAGTTACCAGTACAGTGAGTCACCATGTACAGTGAGTCACCATGTACAGTGAGTCACCATGTACAGTGAGTCACCATGTACAGTGAGTTACCATGTACAGTGAGTTACCATGTACAGTGAGTCACCATGTACAGTGAGTCACCATGTAACAGTGAGTTACCATGTACCCATGTACAGTGAGTTACCATGTACAGTGAGTCACCATGTACAGTGAGTTACCATGTACAGTAAGTCACCATGTACAGTAAGTCACCATGTACAGTGAGTCACCATGTACAGTGAGTTACCCATGTACAGTGAGTCACCATGTACAGTGAGTTACCATGTACAGTGAGTCACGTGTACAGTGAGTTACCATGTACCCATGTACAGTGAGTTACCATGTACAGTGAGTTACCATGTACAGTGAGTCCCATGTACAGTGAGTCACCATGTACAGGGAGTCACCATGTACAGTGAGTTACCATGTACCCATGTACAGTGAGTTACCATGTACAGTGAGTTACCATGTACAGTGAGTCACCATGTACAGTGAGTCACCATGTACAGTGAGTACCATGTACAGTGAGTCACCATGTACAGAGTCACTTACATGAGTACAGTGAGTACCTGTAGTGATGAGGCACATGTACAGTGAGTCACCATGTACAGTGAGTCACCATGTACAGTGAGTCACCATGTACAGTGAGTCACCATGTACAGTGAGTTACCCTGTACAGTGAGTCACCGTGTACAGTGAGTCACCGTGTACAGTGAGTCACCGTTACAGTGAGTCACCGTGTACAGTGAGTTACCCTGTACAGTGAGTCACCGTGTACCAGTGAGTCACCGGTGCTCCATGTGAAGTTCACCGGTACAGTGAGTCACCGTGTACAGTGAGTCACCTGTACGTGAGTCACCGTACTGAGTTACCCTGTACGTGAGTCCGTGTACAGTGAGTCACCGTGTACAGTGAGTCACCGTGTACAGTGAGTCACCGTGTACAGTGAGTCACCGTGTACAGTGAGTCACCGTGTACAGTGAGTCACCGTGTACAGTGAGTCACCGTGTGTACCAGTGGTCACCGTGGAGTATCACGTGTACAGTGAGTTACCATGACAGTGAGTTAGTGTACAGTGAGTTACCGTGTACAGTGAGTAAACGTGTACAGTGAGTCAACGTTGTACAAGTGAGTCACCGTGTACAGTGAGTCACCGTGTACAGTGAGTTACAGTCAGTGAGTTACAGGATAGTAGTTACCGGCAGTGATTTACGTGAACAGTGAGTCCTGTACAGAGTACCGTGTCAGTGAGTCACCATGTACAGGGAGTACGATGTACGTGAGTCACCGTGTAACAGTGAGTCACCGTGTACAGTGATGTCACGCTGTACAGTGAGTCACCATGTACAGTGAGTCACATGTACAGGTCACCTGTACAGTGAGTCACCATGTACATAGTTACCATGTACAGTGAGTCACCATGTACAAGTCACCATGTTACAGTGAGTCACCATGTACAGTGAGTCACCCATGTACAGTGAGTGACCATGTACAGTAAGTTACCATTGTACAGATGAGTCACCATGTACAGTGAGTCACCACTGTACAGTGTACAGTATTCACAAGTACAGTGAGTCAACCATGTACAAGTGAGTACCATGTACAGTGAGTCCAACCATGTTGTCATGACGATCCCCTGTACTAGGTACCTGCATGATTCACCAGTACAGTGAGTCACAGGTCAGTGAGTCACCATGTAACAGTGAGTCCCCATTAAGTGTCACCTAAAAAGTGAACTGTACAGTGAGTCACCATGTACTAGATAATGTACTTGAGCACCAGTACGTAAGTGCATGTACCAGGTTAGTGCACCCTGTACAGTGAGTCACATGTACAGTGAGTCACCATGTACAGTGAGTCACCATTAAGTGAGTCACCTGAATTGTTCACAGTACATGAGTCACCATGTAACAGTGTACCCATGTCATTACATTCAAGTTACGCAGTGAGTCACCAGGTACAGTGAGTCACCATGTACAGTGAGTCACCATGGGTAAGTGAGTCACCACGTCAGTGAGTTACAATTACAGTGAGTTACCGATCTAGTCACCTGTCTAACAGTAAGGAGTACCTATACAGTGAGTCACCATGTATGAGTCAAACCATGTACCAGTGAGTTACCATGTACAGTTGAGTCACCATGTACAGTGGATCACATGTACGTGAGTCATTACATGTCAGAGTCTAACCATGTTACAGTGAGTTTCAACATGGCATCTACAGTGATTTACCATGTACAGTGGTTACCATGTAAAGTGAGTCACCAGTAAGTTGCACATGTGCGGAGCCATGTACAGTGAGTCACCATGTAACAGTGAGTCACCATGACAGTGATGTTACCATGTACGTGAGTTACCATGTACAGTGAAGTCACCATGTACAGTGAGTTACCATGTAACAGTGAGTCACAGTAGCCCTGTACAGTGAGTACATGTCATTGTACATAGTGAGTCCAATGTACAGTGAGTTCACCATTACAGTGAGTCACCATGAACAGTGACGTACCATGTACAGTGAGTCCCCATGTTCAAGTGAGTCTTTACCATGTACGTGAGTGACCATGTACAGTGAGTACCATTACAGTGAGTTACCTGTACAGTGAGTTACCAGTTCTCAGTGAGTTACCAAGTACAGTGAGTCACCCATGTACATGAGTTACCATGTACAGTGAGTCACCATCATTAGTTGACCAGTTATGTAGTGATTACCATCATAGTACTTAGCAGTGAGTTACACGTACATGAGTACCATTACAGTGATTTACCATGTACATGAGTTACCATGTACATGAGTTACCAATGTACAGTGACGTACCATGTACAGTGAGTTACCATCTACAGTGATTTACCATTACAGTGAGTCACATGTCAGGGGTTCCCATGTACAGTGGTCACCATGTACAAGTGAGTTACCATGTTCAAGTGAGTTCACCTATGTACAGTGCAGTCACCATGTACAGTGAGGTTACCCCATGTTACAGTGGATGTTACCATTACAGTGATTTACCAGCTACAGTGAGTCACCATGTATAAGCCCATGCGTGATACCATGTACAGTGAGGTACCATGGTACAGTGAGTCACATCTACAAGTGATTTACCAGTGTAAAGTGAGTCACCATTTACATAGTACATGTGTAGTTACCCATGTTACAGTGAGTCACCATTACAGTTCACAGAAAGTGTTACCAGTACAGTGAGTCACCATGTACAGTGAGTACCATTACATGTTACAGTACGGTAAACCATGTACAGGTAAGTTACCATGTACAGTGAGTTACATCTACAGATTTACAAGCTGTGAGTCACATGTACATGAGTCACAGTACATTGATTTACATGTTACAGTGAGTCACCGACAGTCCTCTACATTGAGTACCATGTAAAGTGAGTTCCATGTACAGTGATTACCCAGACAGTAAGTTACCCATGTACAGGAGTACATGTACAGTGCCATGTACAGTGAGTCACCATGTACAGTGAGTTTACCATGTACAGTTGAGTCACCAGTACAGTGAGATACGAGTACCATGTCAGTAAGTTCCATGTACAGTGAGTTACCAGTACGATACATGCGTAAGTACCCTACGTACCATTAGAGTACCAGTGTCAGTATGACCAGTAAGTTACATGTCAGTGAGTCACCTGTAACAGTGAGTCACCATGTACAGTGCAAGTACCATGACAGTGAGTTCACCATGTACAGTAAGTTACCAACCATGAAGTGAGTACCAGTCTACAGTGATTACCATGTACAAGTGAGTCACCATGTACATGAGTTCACCATGTACAGTGGGTCACCCGGTACAGTGGTAATGTTACCCGATACATGTACCGCGAGTTACCATGTACAGTGTTTACCAGTGTCAAGCCCATGTACCAGTGAGTTCACCATTCGTATCACCTGTAAGTGAGTACCATGTTACAGTGAGTTCCATTCAACAGTGAGTACACCATGTACAGGTAGTCACCATGTACACAGTGAGTTTACCATGTACAGTGAGTTTCCATGCAGTAGACATGGACAGTGAGTTACCATTACAGTGCATGTCATCACCATGTGCAGTTTTCACCATGTACAGTGAGTCACCATGTACAGTGAGTCACCATGATACACTGAGCCCTGTACAGCGAATGTTACCAGTCGTGAGTACCATTACAGTGGTCACCATTACAGTGAGTCACCTGTACATGAGTTACCAGTAAGGTTACCAGTGTTCCATTACAGTTGATGTTTACCATCTACAGTGAGTATACCATGTACAGCGAGTACCATTACAGTGAGTTACCAGTACAGTGAGTTACCATGTACAGTAGTAAATAGATGTGTTTACCATTTACAGTGAGTTCAATGTACAGTGAGTACCATGTACAGTGAGTACCATGTACATAAGTTCATGTCAAGTTACCATGTACAGTGAGTTACCAGGTACAAGTATGACAGTTACAACATGTCGTAGTTACCTGTACATGAGTTACCATTGTACAGGTGAGTTACCATGTCAGATTTACCCATGTTACTGAGTTACCATTGTACAAGGAGAGGTTACCATGTTACAGTGAGTTACCACTGTACCAGTGATGTTAACCATGTACATAAGTTACATGTACAGTACGTTACCATGTACAGGAGTCACCATGTACAGTGAGTTACATGGTAGTAAGTGACCATGTACCAGTAAGTTATCATGTACGTAGAGTTACCAGTACCAGTGACAGAGTTACCATGTACAGTCGAGTATGTACAGCGACCTGTAAAGATTACGGTACGCGAGTTACGTGAAGCGAGTCACTGTACACAGTACCGTGAATCGTTACCCTGTACCTGGAGTTACCATACGGACAGTAGGCACCAGTACATTCGACATGTAACATGTCACAGTGTAGGTCTTACCATGTACAGTAGTTACCATGTACAGTAAGTTGACCGTGTACATAAGTTACAGTACAGTAGTCCCATGTACAGTAGAAATGTCACGTAGTACATGGTAAGTACGTTGAAGTTACCAGTGCAGCGAGTTACCATGTACAGGAGTACTGTACGAGTTAACCAGTGTACGTAGTTCCCGCGAAGTTACGCATGTAGTACAGTCGATGTGCAGTGATCCGTGACAGCGATGTTACACGTGTAGCACGTGCAGTAGTTACCGTGTTGCATTGACGTGAAGTGAGTTCCTGTGAACAGCTGAGTACCTGACAGTGATTACAGCTGTACAGTGAGCACATGCAGTACACCATGTACAGTGATAGTCACCATGATTACATGTACAGTTACCATGTACAGTGAGTCTCATACAGTGTACGTCAGTTCACCATGTACAGTGATTACAGTTACCAGAGTACATGTACAGTAGTACCAGATTGTACCAGTCAAGTTACATGTCACATGAGTTTACCCATGGTACAGTGATCACTCGTGTACAGTAAGTTACCATGTGACAGTGAGTTCACCATTGACAGTGAGTTACCTGTTTTTTTACATGTACAGTAGTTACGTGTACAGTGCGTTCGCCTGTACAGTGAGTACCGTGTACAGTACATTTATGTACAGAGTTACCATGTACTGAGTTACAGTCAGTAGTGATCAGTGTGAGTCTACCTGTACAGTGAGTATATCCATGTACAGCTTAGTACAGTTTGCATGAGTGTCTACCGGTGTACATGAGTTCACATGACAGTGAGTTACCATGTACAGTGATTTACCATACGTGAGCACATGTACAGTGAGTCACCATGTACAGTGAGTTACCATGTACAGTATTTACAATGTACAGTGGTACCATGTACAGTGAGGTTTCATGTCAGTGAAGCACCTGTACGAGCTGAACAGTCGTGTACCGTGTATCGTGTACCAGTGTCAGCAGTGAGTTACCATGTACAGTGAGTTATCATGTACAGGCACCATGTACAGTTTACCAGTACAGTAGTATCCTGTACGTAGTAAGTTACAGTCTATCGTACAGTAGTTACCATGTACAGTGAGTCACCATGTACAGTGACGTTACCATGTACGGAGTTATATGATACAGTGAGTCCCACCATGTACAGTGAGTTACCATGTACAGTAAGTTATCATGTACAGTGAGTCACCATGTACAGTGAGTTACCATGTACAGTAAGTTATCATGTACAGTGAGTTACCATGTACAGTGAGTTATCATGTACAGTAAGTTATCATGTACAGGAGTCACTGAGTTACACCCCCGTGAGTCACATGTACAGTGATTACCATGTACAGTGAAGTTACCATGTACAGTAAGTTACATGTACAGTAAGTTACCATGTACAGTAAGTTTACCATGTACATAAGTTACTGTACAGGGTTACCATGAAGCGTGTACAGCGAGCTACCAGTACAGACGAGAGTTACACGCTGTACAGCGAGTAGTTACGGTGTTACAGCGAGTTACCGTGGTTTTACAGCGAGTTTCGGTACAGCGAGTTTACCGTGGACAGTGGAGTTACCGTGTACAGTGAGTTACCCATGTACAGTCGAGTCACCATGTACAGTAAGTTACCATGTTACAGTAAGTACCATGTAGAGTTACGCATGTAAGTAACCAGTGTAAGTAAGTTACAGTGTACAGTAAAGTTACAGTATACAGTGAGTTACCGTGTACAGTACGTTACCGTGTACAGAAGTTACCCGTGTACAGTGAGGTCACCGTGTACAGTAAGAGTACCATTTACAGTTGAGTCACACGGTGTACAGTGAGTCACCGTGTACAGTGAGTCACCGTGTACAGTGAGTCACCGATGTGTACAGTGAGTTACCGTGTCAGTGAGTCACCGTGTACAGTGAGTACCGTGTACGACAGTGAGTTACCGTGTACAGTGAGTCACCATGTACAGTGAGTTACCATGTAAAGTGAGGTGACCATGTACAGTGAGTTACCATGTCAGTAATTTACCATGTACAGTGAGTTACCATGTACAGTGAGTCACCATGTACAGTGAGTTACCATGTACAGTGAGTTTACCATGGACTAGTGAGTTACCATGTACAGTGAGTTATCATGTACACGTAAGTATCATGTACATGAGTTACCATGTACAGTGAGTTACCATGTACAGTAAAGTCACCATGACATGTGAGGTACCAATGTACCATAAGTCACCAGTACAGTGAGTTCATTACAGTAATTATCCATGTACAGTGGTTACCATGTTACAGTGAGTCAACGTGTACAGTACGAGTCCACAGTGTACAGCGAGTTTACCATGTACAGCGAGGTTTACCGTGTACAGCGAGTTACCGGTACAGCGAACAGTTACCGTGTACGCGAGGTTACCGTGTACACGAGTTCAGTGTACTCGTGTGACAGCGAGTTTACCGTGTTCCAGCGAGTTACAAGTGTACAGCGAAGTTTACCCATGTACAGTTAAGTTACCGGTCCTACAGTAAGTGTACCGTGTACAGTGAGTTACCGTGTTGTACAGTGAGTCACCGTGTGTACAGTGAGTCACCGTTGTTACAGTGAGTTACAGTGTACAGTAGTTACCTGTTACAGATGTTACCATGTACAGTAAGTTACCATGTGTAAGCTGAGGTTACCAGTACAGCGAGTTACATGTACAGCGAGTTACCATGTACAGGTACAGCGAGCTACCATGTACAGCGAGTTAAGTGACAGCGATGTTACCGTGTACCGAGTTACCGTGTGTACGCGAGTTCCGTGTACAGGAGTTGAGTGGACAGTGGAGTATCTGTACAGTGAGTTACCATGTACAGGAGTCACCATGTACAGTAAGTTTACCATGTACAGTAAAGTAAACATGAGTAGTTACCATGTACCGTAGTACCATGTACGACGTAAGTTACCAGTACAGTTAGTTACCGTGTACAGAAGTTACCCGTACAGTGAGTCACCGTGTACAGTGAGTTACCGTGCACAGATGAGTCACCGTGTACAGTGAGTCACCGTGTTACAGTGAGTCAGTGTACAGTGAGTTACCGTGTACCGTGAGTACCGTTGTACAGTGCGTCACCGGTACGACAGTGAGTATCCGTGTACAGGACGCCATGTACAGGGAGTTACCATGTACATGAGTTACCAGTGTACAGATGAGTTACCATGTACAGTAATTACAATGTACCAGTGAGTTGCCTGTACAGCTGAGTTACCAGTGTACAGTGAGTTACCCAGTGTACAGCGGTTACCATGTACAGTGAGTTAACCATGTACAGTGAGTATCATGTACAGTGAGTTACCATGTACAGTGGTCACCATGTACAGTAAGTCACCATGTAAAGTTGATGTCACATGTACAGTGAAGTTACCATGTACAGCGGTTACCATGTACAGCGCAGTTACCATGTACAGCGAGTTACCATGTACAGCGTACAGCGAGCTACCATGTACAGCGAGTTACCGTGTACAGCGTGTACAGCGAGTTACCGTGTAAAGCGAGTTCCGCTGTACAGCGATTACCGTGGGACAGTGAGTTACCGTGTACAGGAGTTACCCATGTACAGTGAGTCACCATGTACAGTAGTACCATGTACAGTAAGTCACCCAGTAGTTAGTTACCATGTACTAAGTTCCCAGGTAGTAGTTACCATTGTAGCAGTTCAGTTTACCGTGTTCAGTAAGTTACCACTGTACAGTGAGTCACCGTGTACAGTAAATTACGTGTACCGTGAGTCACCGTGTACAGTGAGTCACCGTGTACAGTGAGCACCGTGTTGTACAGTGAGTTACCGTGTACAGTGAGTCACCGTGTACCGTGAGTCACCGTGTACGGACAGTGAGTTACCGTGTACCAGTGAGTCAACCAGTACAGTGAGTTTACCATGTACAGTGAGTTACCATGTACAGTCGAGTTACCATGTACAGTAATTAAACACATGTACAGTGAGTTAGCTTGTACAGGAGTACATGACAGTGAGGTTTACCTGTACAGAGACCATGTTACAGTGAGTTACCAGTTACAGTGGAGTTATCAAGTACAGTGAGTTACATGGTTAACAGTGAGTCACCATGTACAGTAAGTCACCATGTACAGGAGTTCATGGACAGTAAGTCACCAGGTAACAGTAAGTATCGTGTACAGTGAGTTAACATGTACAGTAAGTCACCATGTAAGAGCGATAGTCCATGTACAGCGAGGTACAGTGTACAGCGAGTACCGTGTACAGCGAGTTACCGTGTACAGCGAGTTACCGTGTTACAGAGTACGTGTGTACAGCGAGTCACCGTGTACAGCGGAGTCACCGGTACAGCGTAGTCACCTGTACAGCGAGTCACCATTACAGCGAGACGTTACCATGTACAGGAGTTACCATGTACAGCTGAGTTACCGTGTACAGCGTACAGCGAGTACCATGTACAGCGAGTTACCGTGTACAGCGAGTACCAGTCCAGCGTCAGCGAGCTACATGTTACAGCGAGTTACCGTGTACAGGAGTTACCGTGTAGCGATTACCTGTACAGCGAGTTCCGTGGACAGCGAGTTACCGTGTACAGTGAGTTAACCATGTACAGTGAGTCACCATGTACAGTGAGCACCCATGTACAGTAACGTTTACATGTACAGTAAGTCACCATGCTAGTTAGTACATGTACAGTAAGTTCCATGTACAGTACGTTACCATGTCCAGTAAGTTAACGTGTACAGTTAGTTACCATGGCGTAAGTTACCATGTCAGTAAGTTTACCATGTTTACAGTAAGTTACCATGAAGTGAGTACAATGTACAGCGAGTTACCATACCGAGACCGCCGCCCCCCCCCCGAGTTACAATGTACCGCGTACACGCGAGCTTACCATTGTACAGCGAGTACCGTGGACAGCGAGTTCCGTGGTACAGCGGAGTACCGGTACAGGAGTTTCCGTGGACAGCGAGTTACGGTTTACAGTTGGTAGTTACCCATGTACGTAGTTACCAGTCAGTGAGTCACCATGTAAGTGAAGGCACCAGTACAGTAAGTACATGTACGTAGTCTACCATTATAGTTTACATGTACAGTATACCATGTACAGTAAGTTACCATGTTACAGTAAGTTACCGTGTACAGTAAGTTACCGTGTACAGTAAGTTACCCTGTACAGTGAGTCACACCTTGTACAGTGAGTCAGACCGTGTACAGTAAGTTACCGTACGTGGTGTAACGGACAGTTGAGTCACGGTACAGTGGAGTCACCTTGTACAGTGAGTCACGTGTAACAGTGAGAGTCACCGTGTATATACAGTGGACAGTGAGTTACCGGGTACAGTGAGTCCACCATTACAGTGAGTTACTGACATGTACAGTTATTCATGTACAGTGTACCACTGAATATTACATGTCGAATTACCATGTACAGCGAGTTCACCATGTACAGGAGTACCATGTACAGCGAGTTACCGTGTAACAAGTTCGTTTAAGCGTAGTGTACGGAGGGGGGGGTGGCGGGGGGAGGGGGGGGAGGAGGGGGGCGGGGAGGGGAGGTGGGGGGGGGGGGTGGGGGGGAGGGGGGGGGCGGGGGGTGGGTTTGGGGTTGTGTGGGGGGGGTTGGGGGGTGGTTTTTTTTTTTGTCTTACGTGTAAGCGAGTTACCGTGTTACAGCGAGTTCCAGTACAGCGAGTTACCGTGGACAAGTGAGTTACCAGTACAGTAAGTTACCGCGTAGCCGTACAGTAAGTTACCCGTGTACAGTAAGTCCTTACAGCGTACGTGCTACAGTAAGTTACCCATGTACAGTGAGTCACTTGTACAGTGTAAGTACGTGTACAGGGAGTACCGGCGTGAGTACGAAGTGAGTACGGTGTAACAGTGCAGTTACCATGAGGTACCATGTCAGTGAGTCACCGTGTACAGGAGTTACCCATGTTACAGTGAGTCGACATGTGGTACCATGACAGTGAGTCTTACCATGACGTGAGTACATGTAACAGTGAGTCACCTGAACAGCGGATTACCATTACAGCAGCAGTACCATGTACGCGAGTTACCATGTACAGCGAGTAACCAAGTGAGTCATGTCCAGTGAGTCACCATGACAGTGAGTCACCCATGTACAGTGAGTGGTTACCATGTACAGTTGAGTATACGTGTCACCATGTACAGTGAGTCACCTGACAGTGAGTCACCATGTACAGTGGTCACCATGTACAGTGAGCACCATGTTACAGAGGTACTTGTAAGTGATCACATGTACAAGCGAGTTACCATGTACAGCGAGCCCTACGGTACCATGTACAGCGAGATTACATGGTACAGTAGCAGTTACCAGTACATGCGAGTTACCATGTACAGACGAGTTACCAATCAGGTCCATACAGCGGGAGTTTACCAGGTACAGTGAGTCACCATGAAGTTGAGGGTTACCTGTACAGTAAGTACCATGTACAGCGACGTTACCATGTACATGAGTCACCATGTACAGTGAGTTACAGTGTACAGTTGAGGTCACGGTAGTGAGTCCACCGGTCGGAGTTCACCAGTACAGTGAGTTACCATGTACAGTGGATGTAGCAACAATGTACAGCGAGTTTACAGGTGATATGTTAATCTGTATTTTTCCCTGAATGTCTTGCCTCTGGGAGGGATGGAAACATGCGCAGTGAAGCCCTTTCCCCTCCCTCCTGATCCCATTTGGCTGCCCTTCTACCCAGAGTGTATATATATATATATATAGTTTCCTTCTGCCTTCCCCACCCCCAACGCCGTGTTCGATATAAAAAAAAGGTTTACAATTCATACTTCCATCCCTTCTTCCCAGCCAGCAGCCACGTCTGTGATTGGCTGACCGATAGCCAGTCACAGACACAGCTGCCAGTCCGGCGGCCCCTTTCTGCTGTTTCCGGTTAGCAGAGAGGTTCGGGGTGGGCAAGGTATAATAATAATAATAAAGGTATAATAAAAGATTTTTGGGTGGATTTGCCCTTTAATGTAGCAATGTAATAATTCGCTTTCTGAGTGAACTATTCCCATAAGTTTCATTTCAAAAATGTCCCCTCGTCACTTACCTACTGTACAGAAAGATGTTTTGGTCATTTTGCTTATTTTTGTAGTTTCAATTGTGTGCCACCTACAGGTCACTTACAATATTGCGCTTGGAAAACATTCATAGACACCAACATCTTAGCAACATTGTTTTTTATTGATGGTAACAACTTCATAGCCTGTATACATGAATGAATAAAAAGGGGTTATAATTATTTTTTAAAGGGCAAGTATTGGTGCAAATTCAGCCTCTCTAATGTGTTACATGATTGGTTGTTTTAAATGGAAAGACACTAACCCTACCTCCTGTTTTTCAAGCTGCACACTGTGCTGTGAGAAAGCCACTTCCAACAAAAAACAGATGGCAGGAGCAGGTCACACACTATTGCATGGCTTAGGCTTTGTGTACACTATGATGTCATATCATATTGACATTATAATGTGATCAAAATTTCGGCTAATCGGCGCAAAATCAACCGGTGTTAAACAAACGTTCGCTCGGACAAAAACACACTTTAACAGATTAAATGGAAGGAAAAAAGGATCTGTATATAAAAACTACTACGTGTGGATTTTGCTATGCCTATTTAGCTGTGAACGGTAAGTAAAACATTCTTCACATTCATTACACTTAAATGGTTTCTCCCCAGTGTGGAGTCTTATATGATCATTAAGAGTTTGTTTTTCTGTAAAACTTTTACCACATTCAGAGCAAAAATATGGTTTCTCTCCTGTGTGAGTCTTACAATGAACTAAAAGTTTATAGCGACATGGAAAACATTTCCCACATTCAGAGCAAGAAAATGGTCTGTTCTCACTGTGATTGTTTTGATGATTAACCAGATTTAAACGTGTATTAAAACATTTTCCACATTCAGAACAAGCAAATGGTTTCTCTCCTGTGTGGCTCCTGTAATGCACCTGAAGGCTAGATCGACTAGAAAAACATTTTCCACATTCAGGACAAGCAAATGGGTTTTCTCCCGTGTGCATCCTGTAGTGCACTGTAAGGTATAGCTGATCTGCAAAGCATTTCCCACATTCAGGGCAAGAAAATGGTTTGTTACTAATGTGAACTTTTTGATGCAAAGACAGCTGTACACGTGTATTAAAACATTTTCCACATTCAGAACAATTAAATGGTTTCTCTCCTGTGTGGGTCCTGTAATGCACTTTAAGGTAAGATTGAGTTGCAAAACCTTTCCCACATTCAGAACAAGCAAATGGTTTTTCTCCTTTGTGGGTTTTGTAATGCTCATTAAGCTCTGAACGACATTTGAAGGATTTTTCACATTCGGAACAAGGAAATGGTTTCTCCCCTGTGTGAATTCTTTGATGAATAATAAGGTAGGAACTGCTATTAAAACATTTACCACACTCAGAACAAGTAAATGGTTTGTCTCCTGTGTGGGTCCTGTAATGCACTTTAAGGTAAGATTGAGTTGTAAAATATTTTCCACATTCAGAACAAGAAAACTTTTTCTCTCCTTTGTGGGTTCTGTAATGTTCATTAAGACGTTTTCGGCGTTTAAAGGATTTTCCACATTCGGAACAAGAAAATGGTTTCTCTCCAGTGTGAGTTCTTTGATGAACAGTAAGGTCTGGTTTTCTATTAAAACATTTACCACACTCGGAACAAATAAATGGTTTCTCTCCTGAATGGACCCTGTAATGCATTCTAAGGCTAGATTGATCTGCAAAACATTTCTCACATTCAGAACAAGAAAACGGTTTTTCATTTTTGTGAATTCTGGAATGGAGTTTAAGATTCGCATGACGTAGAAAACATTTTCCACATTCTGAACAAGAAAATGGTTTCTCTCCTGTGTGGATTCTTTGATGAGCATTAAAGTTTGAGCGACGTGTAAAGGATTTACCACATTCAGAGCAAGAAAATATATTTTTTCCCCTGTGAACTCTTTGATGAAGATGAAGTTTTGAAAAAAGATTAAAAGATTCCCCACAATCAGAGCAAGAAAATGTTTTTTCTCCTTTGTGAATTTTTAAATGTTTATCAAGCAGGAAGGGTTTTTTGAAGCATTTCCCACATTCATCACAAGCAAATGGTTTCTCCCCAGTGTGATATTTAGTATGTTCATTAAGGTCCGAGTATGTGCTAAACTGTTGATCACAAAATGTACATGTCAACACGTTACCGTTTGTGAGGTTTCCATCTGTATCACTAATGAAATATCCTGTTGAGTGAGATGAATGGATATTGTCATCATTGCTGTACTTTCTGTCTATCACATCCCAATTTTGGTCATTTATTAAACTGTAAGTAGATGTATCTGTTCCCTGTATCTGTTCTGTAAGTGTATTAATGCTGCAATCTGATTGGTTTCCTTCTTCCCATGAAGCCGACTCCTCTTTAATCCCATTGGATATATAATTATCTGACAAGCTGTTATTTAGGTTACATCCCATGATAGTAGTAGATGTATCTGTTCCCTGTATCTGTTCTGTAAGTGTATTAATGCTGCAATCTGATTGGTTTCCTTCTTCCCATGAAGCAGACTCCTCTTTAATCCCATTGGATATATAATTATCTGACAAGCTATTATTTAGGTTACATCCCACGATAGTAGTAGATGTATCTGTTCCCTGTATCTGTTCTGTAAGTGTATTAATGCTGCAATCTGATTGGTTTCCTTCTTCCCATGAAGCCGACTCCTCTTTAATCCCATTGGATATATAATTATCTGACAAGCTGTTATTTAGGTTACATCCCATGATAGTAGTAGATGTATCTGTTCCCTGTATCTGTTCTGTAAGTGTATTAATGCTGCAATCTGATTGGTTTCCTCCTTCACATGATTCCGACTCCTCTTTCATCCCATTGGATATATAATTATCTGACAAGCTGTTATTTAGGTTACATCCCATGATAGTAGTAGATGTATCTGTTCCCTGTATCTGTTCTGTAATTGTAATAATGCTGTAATCTGATTGGTTTCCTCCTTCACATGAAGCCGACTCTCCTTTAACCCCATTGGATATATAATTATCTGACAAGCTGTTACTTAGGTTACATCCCATGATAGTAGTAGATGTATCTGTTCCTTGTATCTGTTCTGTAAGTGTATTAATGCTGCAATCTGATTGGTTTCCTCCTTCCCATGATTCCGACTCATCTTTAATCCCATTGGCTGGTGGGTTCTCTTCGGTTGGAGAATTGTCAGTGTTTGGGAGATTTCCATCAGATAAAACGTTGCTTGGCTCATTATTACAACATTGTGTTATTATTGGATTATCTGTAATATTCATCTTCTCTTTATATTCACAACCTGGGAAAGACACAATAATGAAATCTCACTGATGTTTTATCACAAACCCATTCACAATTTTACTTAGAAACAAGTTTTCTGCTGATTACAAAAAATTGTGCAGAACTTTGGAAACTTCCAATGATGTGCAAGTGCTGCAAGCAGACCTAGATAGATTATCACAATGGGCAGCAGAATGGCAGATGGGATTCAATGTTGATAAATGTAAGGTGATGCATTTGGGATTTAATAATCCCTGTGCCCCCTACACCATAAATAACTCTGTGTTAAGTGAATCTGTAATGGTAAAATATTTGGGGGTTCTGGTAGATAACAGACTTAGCTGTAGCAAACAATGCCAGGTAGCAATGGCTAGAGCTAGCAAGATATTAAATATATTTAAAAGTGGCCCGGATAAGTTTCTAAAATCAAAGATATTGAAAATTACTGCTGTTCTTGTTGATCCAGGGATCCTTTAAAAAAGGTTATTTTGAGCCAGGAAGGATTTTCCCTCTTTTTTTTTTTGCCTCCCGCTGGATCAACTATTAGGGATAATGAGTAAACTATAAAGGTCGGACTGGATGGGCATATGTCTAGTCACCCTCCATTACCATGTAGTAATATAGGATATGAGGCAGTGACCTATAGCTACATAAGAGACAATTTATACTATAATGTCTATTAGCTTCTAATTTCTTAACTGGTTTCCCTACAAACATTACTCACCCAGTGGGTGGATCTGCTGTGGATTCTCCTCCATCACTTCCCTGTAAAGGGTCTTGTTTCCCTTTAAATACTCCCACTCCTCCAAGGTCAAATAGATGGAAACATCCTCACACCTTATGGCAACCTGGCACACACAATGTTACAGTCACCACCCAGACAGAGAGACGGATTATCATCCACTGTTACTAACCATCACGGATGGGACACACCCACCTCTCCAGTCAGCAGGTGGATGATGTTGGGATGAGGTCCAGGATCTCTTCTTGTCATTTTCCTTCTGTATGACGGAGCGAGACGGATGGGACACAGTTGGGGATGGAGCCTGCAGGATCCTTCCAACATACAGTCAGTGCAGCTCTGTGGGACGCCATCCGCCAGGCTTCTTCATTAAATGTAATCCATATAGGGGGAGAGATGAGGGATTAATATCTTATTATAGAGATAATTCCCATGTTATTGATAGCATAGAGACTCCCCATGTCATGTTCCATTTATTCCCAACAGATTCCCCTCCCTGTCCCGTCCCCTCACCTGTCCAGTCAGCAGATAGATATGTCCATGTGAGATTCAGGATTCTCTCCTTCCGCTGGTTTTTATCCTTGTTCCCCATCACTGGTCAGTCTCTTCCTCCCACATCCCCATTAGGTCCTTGTGGAAGTCTCCCCTGTAATTAACCAGGAGAATGACAGAAACACAGACACAGATTATAACCCTATTAAACCTTCCTAGAGGGAAGGGGATCAGTCAAACCTCCCTCACCATTATCTCCATTACACATACAGTACAGAATATACACACAGACCATCCAGGGGCCGTTCATTCACACACCTTTACTAATAGGGGATGCTGGGAACTGTAGTCCCCCACACCATGCAGCAGTGACATTTACCTTTCCCAGCAGTAAGCTGTTGATCTTGCAGTAGATTTGCTGTGTTAGTTTCCTCTCTCTGGATATTACAAGATGGAATCCTATCTGGTGACAGCTTCCTTCTCACAAGATAGGTAGTGTGCTGATTGGCTAAAGCGAGCCATGTGACACTCATTACTTCCTGTCCCCGGTGCACACTGGGTGTTGTAGTTTTCTCCATTTGATCCAATCTGCCATGAACACCAGTGATCTGACCACAAATACATTTTTGTATTGAAATAACTTTATCTTTTGTCGTTTTGTACTAAACACAAACACGAGGCTACAAGATGGATTTGTAATTCTTTTTGCCAGGATGTTTTTTTTTTTACTTCATTTTATTTTTTACTCCAACATCGGAATCTTAGTAAATACTGAATGGGGTAGACGTTTTGTATAATCGATAACTTGTATCGAAGTTGCGTTTTCAGTAATTTGTTACATTAACGTTTAACTCAAATCTTCTGCATCGTCGTCGTCTCTGTATCAAGGTCGAGGCCACAATGCAACGCACCAACGCCATTGCGTGTGCAATTCCGGTGCGTTGTCACGTGTGGTCTTGCATTTGCGCATGTGATTTCGGTCATTTCCATTACAGGCCCCCGGGTGTCTCCTGCAAATTGGGGTGGTCTCCTGCGCTCCCCAATCTCCCGCAACGGAGAGGAGTTCTAAATCTCCCCGTTACGCCCCTTTGTTTGCGGCCACGACCCGTAAAGCCCATGCCACACCCCGTAATGCCCATAACTCCGCCTCCCCCACCCCTTCACGTGCATGCCCTGCCCACTGCGTGATGTCATTGACATTACCACGCCCCCTCACCCTCCCCCCCTCCCACCCTGCACGGAAGCACAAATTGGCAGGGTGGGATTTCTGCCATTATGGAAACGCGTGCAATTGTGCAAAGAATGATGATCGCAAAACACCGCATTCAACTGGACACCGCATTGTAACTAGCACCGAACTTATGGGTTATACACCAACAGCATTACGGCTTGTTAAAGGGGAAGTATTTAAAGGGGAACGTGTTTTACATCCCATCACGATGGCAGCAACACAAGTTGGAATGGAATTCATGGCCTCTTACTCCATTACGCACAATGCGATATTTCCGTCCGATCGAACCACACGAAAGGATGATCGGACACGGCGGAAAACCACGTCTAATCGTGCAATCCTCTGTGTAAGGCCCGCTTGGTCACGGCAAACTGTCGGCCCCGGGGACTATTGCCACGATCGAAGCCCCTCCTCCTGGATGACCGCTTGGAAAAGCTGAATGGTTCGTCAGGAGGAATAGGTGAATAGTGTGTATCACGCTTTACACCCCCACAGTGTGGCTGGGTGATCTCAATATAGTATTAAATATTGTTAAGGAAAGACACCACCCGACATGCTGGGAACCCCAACCAAACCCACTTAGCAGGATAAGCAAACTGCTAGACCAGGATCCCTGGACACATCTACACCACCCAATATAGTTTCCCTTGTTCCTCACACATAATACAATGTATAGAATTGACCTAATAATAGTCACAATTACTACCAATGATACAGGTGGTAGAATTCTGTCCGACCACTCACCATGTTGAGTGATGACTCAAACCCTCCCTCCACCTAGTTGGAAGCTCGATCCATATTGGATCCATTTATTCTCTTCTGAGCCGGATCTTGCAAGAGACTGGGATCATTTTTTTCAGACCGACAAAACTCTTAATAACCCCACAATGGAAAAACTTCCTAATTGGCAGATTGCTAAGTGGCAGATGAGATTCAATGTTGATAAATGGAAGGTGATGCATTTTGGACTTAAAAATCATTGTGCTGCTTATACTATAAATGGCTCTGTGTTAAGTGAATCCCTGTTGGAAAGGGATCTTGGAGTTTTGGTGGATAATAAACTTAAAGGAAGCAAGCAGTGCCAGGCGGCAACAGCCAGAGCCAGCATGGTATTGTCTTGTATAAAGAGAGGTATGGATTCAAGGGAGGAAAATGTAATTCTCCCTCTTTACAAAGCATTGGTAAGGCCTCATTTGGAATATGCAGTGCAATTTTGGAATCCTGTGTACAAAAAGGACATCTTTGAAATGGAAAGGGTTCAGAGAAGGGCAACTAAATTAATAAGGGGATTGGGGGAGCTTGAATATGAAGAGAGACTGGAAAAGTTACAATTATGTACGCTGGAGAAAAGGCGCTTGCGTGGGAATATTACGGTGTATAAATACATTAACGGGCCATACAAACTATCTGGGCATTGTTCACCAATAGACCATGTCAGAGGACACGTGGAACATCCCTTAAGACTTGAAGAAAAAGGTTTAGGTTCAAGTTGGGAAAGTTTGTCAGGTTCATTGGATAATATGAAAGTCCCAATCACACGGAGTCTTATCACCAAATATCATTATTGCAATGGATTTTAAATCTTCACATCCCTGATACACCCCCAATCAACGGGTTTATCCCTGGTTTATTCCTGAATATACAAGCCCAACATGAACATATGGGAACCCGCTGCATTGTCAGCCTAGATGTTGCATGGGCATTTGACGTTGAATGGCAATTTATGTGGGCAAGCCACAAAAGGGTAGATAGAGAGAGACGATCCATCACTGTGGCTTGGCCCCCCAACACCGACACAAACACAAATGGGCACCACAAACCAAATAATGATTGGTAAAAATGCTTCGTATATGACCACTGGTAAAATAGTTGGCACACAGACTGGTTAAATGCTTGGCATGCAGACACTGATAAACTGGTGTGGTAGCTGAAACGTGCACAGGTGGTGCCGCTGCGCGCGAGGAGCCGCAGGACACATTGTTAAAAATGGGAAAAAAGGGATTGGTCGTTTGGGGGGGCAGTACTCAGCAGACACATGGAGGTGTGAGCGATAGGTCATTGTGACAAGCATGAGTGCAAGGGAACTGCACGCCGCCATACTGCGACGATGTTGGGTACACTGCTGGCATGGGGGGGGGAAGGCAAGACTGCTGGGGTAATGAAACACACTGTTTAGGCGATAAACACTGGTGCGACGTGAAGAGAAAGGGGGGGCAACAACCACGGGTGCGGACAAAAGAAGGAAGCACTGTTTATACAATGCTTGGTCACACAGACACTTGATACACACTGTTTGGGAAACTGTCGTACAACTAAAGCCACAGCCATGCACAGTAAGTTAATGCTTGGCAAAAAAAAAAAACCAGACACTGATAACTGGTTGGAAAGAAACTGAGCACTAGTCAACACAGCCAGGCACGGTTAAAAAAAATGCTTGGCACACAGACACTGATAAACATGTTGGGAAACTGGCACTAAAGCACACAGCCAATCGTCCACCACTGGATATAATGCTTGGACACCAGAACACTGTAATAACTCGGTTGGGAAACTGGCACTAAAAGCACACACGCCAGGCAAACTGGTTGAATTCTTGGCACACAGACAAAAACTGAAAATAAACGGGTTGGAAACTGGGCAACTGCACACCAAAAAAAGCCAGCACAATGGTTAAATGCTTGTTCATGCAGACACTTGATAACTTGGTTGAGAAACTTCGCACTGCACACGACCCACCAAAACTAAATATCCCCAACTCACTGGCCCCAAAAAAAAAAAAAACCATGTAATGTACAGTTTAATAAAATCCTTACCTCAAAAATCCCAGCTCCAAATACGGGATTCTCCTAAAATTAGAAACCCCACCCCCCAGTCCGCCAAAACTAACCAAAACCAGGAGGATGCAAGAGTCCCCAATCTAGGGCTCTGGCCATGCTATCTGCTCCAATTAGATATTTGCCAAGCGTACTGCATCCAACTTCTCAATCTCCCCTAACCCATCCCCCTCCACCTCTCAAATCCCTCCCTCTCCCTAAATCACGTCTAACTATCCCTCCCCGACGATCAGAAATCCCGAAACTATAAATTCCTGCTACCACCCAATTGCACCCAACAGCCCCCCAACCTGCATAATTATTTTTTTTTCAAAATGCTCCACTCTTACTTACCTCTCTGCTAAATTCAATTTCCTCCGCTGCAACTGAATTAACCAAGAACATCCAACGTCCGATAGATTTGGCTGCCGCAAATCAGACCAATCACAGACGCGACTAAAAAAGCCCGGTTCCCAAACGCCCACATCATGACTTGCAAATTCTCGCAAGCAGAATGGCCGAAAAGCAGTGAACGGCGGAGGAACGAGGGGAGGTAAGTAGAGTTGGAGGAGACTTTTCCTGAACAAAAATTTTATAGTCAGGTTGGGGCTGGGGGACATGGATTAGCAGCAATATTAAAAAGCTATTGTAGGAGTGTACATACCTTTCAAAAAATGCATTGGTCACAAAACAGACACATCATGTAAGAAAAATATCTTTGTACAAAAAAAACACAGACCACTGGTAAAACATTAGCAAACACAAAATACTGGATAGATTTTGGAACCAAATATAGCACAAAATGGGGCCCCTTCTATGACCAAGGGTCCCTTTTGCGGAAAACAAAAAAAAATCGCATCCCCTTCACCCCATGGTAGCTAGGCCAAAGACCCCTGTCTGTTACAAAGAACCATCAAAGGAAATCAATAATAATCAGAGAATATGAGGTAACCTATAGCGGCTATTGGAACAAAGTCTGGGGATAATTGTAACACACGTTCTTGAATCACTCTATCTCACTATATGAGACATCCAACAAGCATAGGAGGCTCCAATTGTAAATAGAACACCATAGCCCCAACAATGAAAACAAGAACAAGAGCTTCCTCAGGTCCCTTAAAATCAGAATACTTACCATGCGAAAAGGGGAATTAAAAGTATTCTATAATCCCATTAAGAAATTATAGACAAAAGGGAACACGAAAAGAAGAAAATAACAGGACTTTGCTACCTGCTACCAATAATCAAAGGGTTTACTTAAATTCCCTTTTGGGAGGGGGGTATGTTGGAACAAACCAAAAAGAAGCTAAAAACAGAATAGGGGAACATAAGGGGGATAAACGTTAAAAATGACTAAGGAATACTAACCAGCAGTATAATGCACCCTACCACTGAAGCAAACTGCCCAAACAATTTAGCTCAGGGCGGCGCCCCTGTCGGAACACTTAAAATCGGCGACAAGATTAAAAACTCCTCCTCCTGCAATACTGCATATTTATGACAAACAAATCAGTGTAATATGTCAGCCCTCCCGTTCACCCGTCACTTGTAAATAATAATCCACACCATAAAAGGGGGGCAAAAAAAAAATCAGGATCCCTGGCACATCTACACCACCCATATAGTTCCCTTGTTTCCTCACACATAATACAATGTATATTGACCTAATAATAGTCACAATTACTACCAATGATACAGGTGGTAGAATTCTGTCCGACCACTCACCATGTTTGAGTGATGACTCAAACCCTCCCTCCACCTAGTTGGAAGCTCGATCCATATTGGTCCATTTATTTCTTCTGACCGGATCTTGCAAGAGACTGGGATCATTTTTTTCAGACCAGACAAAACTCTTATAACCCACAATGAAAAAACTTCCTAATTGGCGATTGCTAAGTGGCAGATGAGATTCAATGTTGATAAATGGAAGGTATGCATTTTGGACTTAAAAATCATTGTGCTGCTTATACTATAAATGGCTCTGTGTTAAGTAATCCTGTTGGAAAGGGATCTTGGAGTTTTGGTGGATAATAACTTAAGGTAGCAATCAGCAAGCAGTGCCAGGCGGCAACAGCCAGAGCCAGCATGGTATTGTCTTGTATAAAGAGAGGTATGGATTCAAGGGAGGAAAATGTAATTCTCCCTCTTTACAAAGCATTGGTAAGGCCTCATTTGGAATATGCAGTGCAATTTTGGAATCCTGTGTACAAAAAGGACATCTTGGAAATGGAAAGGGTTCAGAGAAGGGCAACTAAATTAATAAGGGGATTGGGGGAGCTTGAATATGAAGAGAGACTGGAAAAGTTACAATTATGTACGCTGGAGAAAAGGCGCTTGCGTGGGGATATGATTACTGTGTATAAATACATTAACGGGCCATACAATAAACTATCTGGGACATTGTTCACCAATAGAACATGTCAGAGGACACGAGGACATCCCTTAAGACTTGAAGAAAAAAGGTTTAGGCTTCAAGTTGGGAAAGTTTGTCAGGTTCATTGGATAATATGAAAGTCCCCAATCACACGGAGTCTTATCACCAAATATCATTATTGCAAGTGGATTTTAAATCTTCACATCCCTGATACACCCCAATCAAACTGGGTTTATCCCTGGTTTATTCCTGAATATACAAGCCCAACATGAACATATGGGAACCCGCTGCATTGTCAGCCTAGATGTTGCATGGGCATTTGACGTTGAATGGCAATTTATGTGGGCAAGCCACAAAAGGGTAGATAGAGAGAGACGATCCACCACTGTGGCTTGGGCCCCCCAACACCGACACAAACACAAATGGGCACCACAAACCAAATAATGATTGGTAAAATGCTTCGTATATAACCACTGGTAAAATAGTTGGCACACAGACTGGTTAAATGCTTGGCATGCAGACACTGATAAACTGGTTGGGAAACTGGCACTGCACACAGCCAGGCACTGGTTAAATGCTTGGCATGCAGACACTGATAAACTGGTTGGGAAACTGGCACTGCACACAGCCAGGCACTGGTTAAATGCTTGGCATGCAGACACTGATAAACTGGTTGGGAAACTGGCACTGCACACAGCCAGGCACTGGTTAAATGCTTGGCACACAGACAATGGTAGAAATTCTTTGTACACAGACCACTGGTAAAACAGTTGGCACACAGACTGGTAGTTTTGGAACCTTAGCACAAAATGGGGCCCCTTCTTGACCAAGGGCCCTTGTGCGGTCGCATCCCCTGCACCCCTGGTAGCTACGCCCCTGTCTGTTACCACATTCGGATCAAATTCAGAGAATAGTGAGGAACAATTAGAGGCTATTGGAACACGAGGCTGAATTTAGTAACCTGTTCTCTGAATCACTCCTTCTCCTATATTAGATCCAACAACATAGGGGATCCAATTGTACAGACAGACATAGCCCCCAATGAAACAGCCAAGAGCTTCCTCCTAGGTCCCTTAAAATCAGATACTTTCCATGCAGAAAAGGTGAAGTAAGTAATACTATAATCCCAGGAGAAATTATAGCAAGGGCACGAAAATGAAATAACAGGACTTTGCTACCTGCTCCAGGAAGGGATTTACTTAAATGTCCCTGTGTGGGGGGGTACGTTGGAAAAACCAAAAGAGAAGCTAAAACAAGAATAGGGGAAACATAAGAGGGATACGTTAAATGACGAAGGTATACCCAGGGGTGCCCCTACCATGAAGCAAACTGAAACATTTGCTCAGGGCGGCGCCCCTGCGGAACACTTAATAGGCGACAGTTAAAAAATCCTCCTTCCTGCAATACTGCATTTTAGCACAAATCAGTGTATTGTCAGCCCTCCAGTTCACCAGTCATTGTAAGTAAGCCCACCATACTCACCTCCACAAGCCACGCCTATGTTCCATGATGAAGCCACGCCCACTTCAAGTGTCGCCCATTTAAAAGTTGTTTCAGGTGTCAAAAACTCCCCTGGGTGTACCCTCTAAACACTTGTTTCAAACAGGCATCAAGCGTCACAACTCAAATGGCAAGTCCAAGAGGTATGAAGGAACCTGCAGGTCTCAATAGCTTTCTGTAGTCCATGATGTAATCTTCTTCTCTGATGCAATAACCGGTGGTCATATGTATAAATATACGCATTTTACAATATAACATTAGGAATGTTTATTAATAGATCGTTACCTTTATTTAAACAATTTTACTCTGGTCACAAACTGATATCTACAGGATCAAGGAAAAGAATCCATTTAGATGTGTGAGATGGCAATTAGTGGGAGTTAGAATGTTATAAATATTTAAGCCAAATGTTAAAGGGAAAGTTCATTGGATAATATCATTATTTTTGAAATTATTAGTTTATATTAAACATACTTAGTTATTCTACATAGTCTCTCCCATTTTGTAAAATCAGTTGATTTCATTCCCTTTGCTGTTCCCTGCTGTTGACATTAGTGAGCTGACATTTCAGGTTATGTAACGGTCCTTCTCCTTCCCAGAATGCACCACTACCTTGGAACAGTCATTTCTACTGATTGGCTGTTGGATGGGTCACACATGCTCAGATCTCTACTGAGCAACTGAATCAACCCAGGCGCTGGGTCAAGGGCCAAACCATAACGGTCTCTATTAGGGACCTACGAAGTATCATCTGTGCGTATGTGGAACAAGTGGTTCGGTAGTGAACAGTGGCCGGGGGCAGGTAGCAAGTTGCAACCTCCGGCACTAACCTGGTCCTAGCCCAAACCCGGACAAACGACAAACCCGGACAAAGCACCAAACGACCGACGTGCGTTTCGGGGCCATCTTTCCCCTTCTTCCGGGACCCGGAAGACTTTGTCCGGGTTGGGGCTAGGACCAGGTTAGTGCCGGAGGTTGCAACTTGCTACCTGCCCTTCTTTTGGTGCACCTTCTGTGTGCCCTACCTGCTCGAGTGTCAGGCACACCCTGTTGTTGTCCACCTATCCGACCACTTTCGTATCCACACAAGACAAGGGACAATTACTCGTAGGAGTTTACAGCTGTCCACAGAGGATAAGAGTATCCAAGGGATAAGAGCTGGAGTTTGTCTACACCCACCAGCGCAGCGATTCATTGTCTAACATAGGATTTTTTATTATTTGTGGTTGACTCCGACGAGGTTGCACGGTTGATGCGCTGGGTGACGATGGTTTACCAACTATGCTTTTATATGGATAGGCCGCATTGTCCAACTCAATCTTTCACTTACATGCCCAAGTCTCCAATTGGACTTCATTAAGTGTGTAGACTTACATTGCTGGACGGGACACATTTCCCTTAGTATAATAATTCATTGTAATGCCTAATATGTTCTATTCGCTTTCATAGATATTTTATTGGGGGTTTAGTCTAGGGAATTCACTGGATAAAGCTCATGTTTTGTAACCCATACGATTTCAATCTCTTATTGTTATTAGCGACGAGTGCAAATATCACTATTATGTTGTGATTGTGGAATGACTGCACGGTTGGGCACACTTGTTGCGTTGATAAGCATATGTATTTCCACTGAACTTCCCCTTTAAGCGCTTTTTTGCTCCTAATGGCACGTCTCCACTTCACATGATTACCGGCGTACTGCACTTTCATAGCTTTTTATCAGTAGCACAGTATTGCACTTGTGATATGTTTATACACGGTAACAAAATTGTTGTGGGCACTTGGGCAGGTAGCAAGTTGCAACCTCCGGCACTAACCTGGTCCTAGCCCAAACCCGGACAAACGACAAACCCGGACAAAGCACCAAACGACCGACGTGCGTTTCGGGGCCATCTTTCCCCTTCTTCCGGGACCCGGAAGACTTTGTCCGGGTTGGGGCTAGGACCAGGTTAGTGCCGGAGGTTGCAACTTGCTACCTGCCCCCGGCCACTGTTCACTACCGAACCACTTGTTCCACACACGCACAGACAATACTTCGTAGGAGTTTACAGCTGATCCACAGAGGATAAGAGCGGAGTTACCACCTGGAGCGATTCATTGTCTACATGGAGTAGGGGACTCCGACGAGGTTGATGCGGCTGGGTGAGATGGTTTACCAATCTGCCTTTTGATAGGTATATGCCGCTATATTGTCAACTTATCTTTCACTTACATGCCAAGTCTCCATTGACTTCCATAAGTGTGTATAGACTTACCTGCTGGGACACATTTCCCTAGTATAATAATTCATTGTCATTGCATATATATGTTCTATTTCGCTTTCATATTGATATTTTATTGGGGGTTAGTCTAGGATTCCTGGATAAAGCTCATGTTTTAACCCATACGATTTCAATTCTGTATAGCAGCACGAGTGCCCCTATCATATGTGATTGTGGAATGACTGGCACGGTGGCACACTTGTTGCCTGTTGATAAGCATATGTATTTCCACTGAACTTCCCCTTTAAGAGCTTTTTATGCTCCTAATGGCACATCTCACTTCACATGTATTACACGCGTACATGCACTTCATAGCTTTTATCAGTAGCACAGTCTGCACTTGTGATTATTTATACAGGTAACAAAATGTTGTGGGCACTT
>JAACNH010001101.1:0-72868 GCA_019447015.1 Hymenochirus boettgeri | reverse complement strand
TGCAGAGCCGGCAGTTCCCAGTACTGCTTTGCGGCTGCGCGATGACGTCATCCCACCAGCGTGCGCGATGACATCATCCCACACCCGTGAAGTACTACTGGGAACTGCTGTCTTTCCTTCCTGACTCGCGGCTGCATCTGGAATTAAGACTGTAGTTACCCTTTAAGGGAATGGAAAGGTAGGTCAGTAGGTGGGTGTACTTGTGTCTGTGTGGGGGGTTGGGGGTGTCACCGTTTGTATTTATTTTTTTTTGTTCAATAAATTTTTATTTTTTCCATCTGTTTTACACTTGTATAAATCTTCAATATAAACAATATTATAAACATTAATTTGAACATTGCTATAAACATATTTTGTTTGTGTTAACCTACTGCAGTCTGTGTGGGAATAGGGTGACTGATGTGATATCCCTGGTGATAAGCTACTGCAGTCTTTGTAGGTACATGGATGGTTGTTCTCTATACAGGGAATAGGGAGGGAATAGGGTGACTGATGTGATATCCCGGGTGATAACCTACTGCAGTCTGTGTAGGTACCTGGATGGTCGTTCTCTATACAGGGAATAGGGTGACTGATGTGATATCCCCGGTGATAACCTACTGCAGTCTGTGTAGGTACCTGGATGGTCGTTCTCTATACAGGGAATAGGGAGACTGATGTGATATCCCCCGTGAAAACCTACTGCAGTCTGTGTAGGTACCTGGACGGTCGTTCTCTATACAGGGAATAGGGTGACTGATGTGATATCCCCGGTGATAACCTACTGCAGTCTGTGTAGGTACCTGGATGGTCGTTCTCTATACAGGGAATAGGGTGACTGATGTGATATCCCGGGTGATAACCTACTGCAGTCTGTGTAGGTACCTGGATGGTCGTTCTCTATACAGAGAATAGGGTGACTGATGTGATATCCTTGGTGATAACCTACTGCAGTCTGTGTAGGAACCTGGACGGTCGTTCCCTATACAGGGAATAGGGTGACTGATGTGCTACCCAGGTGTATTGATAACCTACTGCAGTCTGTGTAGGTACCTGGATGGTCGTTCTCTATACAGGGAATAGGGTGGCTGATGTGATATCCCCGGTGATAACCTACTGCAGTCTGTGTAGGTACCTGGACGGTCGTTCTCTATACAGGGAATAGGGTGACTGATGTGATATCCCCGGTGATAACCTACCTCCCTATAGTGTTCCTGTGAGCAGCACCAGCCCAAAGAAAACTGATTCTACCAGTGTCCCTCCTGGCTGTAGCACTATCTTTAATACAGGAATAGTCCAGGACTAACCTGCTGTAGCTCCTCAACGAAAAAATCCTACCTCCATGCCCGGGTACTTTCTATTTTTAAAAAGTAAATTTTTAGAGTATAGTTATCTTTTAAGATCATATCTATCTGTATGTTTATCTGTATGTCTATCTAGGTCAGCCCTCTAGTTCGGAAGCCAATGTCAGCTCAGCTCTTCTCTTTACCATCCAGTGTGGACTTAACCATCACTAGGGTCAAACTTGTATGTACCAGTCACTGTGGGCAAACTTGTATGTACCAGTCTCTGCATAGGGACACTTTGTTTGGCATATATATTACCACCCTCCATGTGGCATATATATCTCAGCACCCCAGTTTCCCAGCTAATGTAAGGTTAAAACCTTTAGTTCAGAAGACACTGTTAGGTTAGCCCTCCAGTTCAGCAGCAACTGCTACGTTAGATACACTTAGTAAAGTATCTGGTCTGCTCTACAAAGGTCCATCAATAATGGCTATGATATGGCTGGCTACTGATATAGTTTTGGAAGGTAAAATGGGAGCAGTTGTAAGGAGTGCGACAGGGGGTTAATTTGACTTGACTTTTACAGGGAGATGCAATAAAAGTTCTTATCGTTGAAAATGGTGCTACTTTGGCCCCAGCCAATCAGATGTTATTTAACATTTGAAAGCTAACATCTGATTGGCTGGGGCAAAATTAGCACCATTTTTAACAAGGTCTCTGCCAAACCGCAGAGTGGAATTGTCTAAATCAATGTTTGTGGGTGTTGTATTCAGATAATACCTTTATTTTGGTTCAGTGCAGGGGAATCCATATTAAAAACATTTAAAATTCAAACACTTGTCAAGGGTCTGATGCTATACTGTATAGTAATACAAGCCTATGTGCAAATAGTGCTGCAAATATACGCTCAATCACAGTGATATCAAGGTATACATTATACTGTAGGAGAAGTAGCACAGACTCACAAACAGCATGTAAACAGGTATAACAAGAAGTCTAAATCCTATACTTATCCCCCTTGGCAAAGTTGCACAGCATAAATTCATTGTGACATAGAACAGGGCTAAAGGAAGTACAACAAGGCATCAGACTCTGGGCTGGCTCTGCTAACGCGTTTCGCCATTGGGCTTTTTCCATAGCTTTGGTATCACTGTGATTGAGCGTATATATTTGCAGCACTATTTGCACATGGGCTTGTAATACTATACAGTAGAGCATCAGACCCTTAAGAAGTCTTTGAATTTTAAATGTTTTTAATATGGATTCCTCTGCACGGAACCAAAATAAAGGAATTTTATATTTATCTTTACATGCTTGAGTGCCTCAAACAGTTCTTTGTCTGAGTTAAGATTATTTAATATAGCTTAGTTTGGTTCACCGATTTGTAAACTATTCAGACAACAATTACCGGTAGGTGTCTTCAAACCACATGGTTTATTATTGCAGAGATAACAGAATAAAGAGACATAACATATGGAGAAGGAGGGGAAGATTTGGTTTACGCCCTCCATTTTTTAATGACCCCTAAATCCATCACAGTACAAATAAAAAATAGAAATGCATAATGATTTTTTATTTAAACCAAGGTGCTATGATCCAAAATGCCTCATGGAAACTCATGAAAAGAGGTAGCGTGTGTAAATAGCTATATTTGTTCACGTCCCATTCAGAAATGTAATGAGCTGGTTATGAGCCTGAGCATGCTCAGAGGAGGCAGCTAGGGGATTAGCATTCAGTCATTGGCTGTGATGTCAAATCCATAACTGACAGTTACTAACTGGAAGAACCAGGAAGCAGAAAAAGGAGCAACAAGACATTGTGCAGGATTTCAGGTTAGACTTACACCTTTCACATTTTTAACTATTACCGTTTGGGGGGTAATTTAACTATACATCCTTTCTCATTTGATAGCTGGATTTTATTTTTTGAGGGCATTGAGGCACTTTACAGTTTTCCACAGTTTCATATCTGTAAGGCTGAAACCCCAATAACACGCACCGAAGCGGACGTTATAGCATGTGATTGCGTGTGCAATTCTGGTGCATTGTTCCGCGTTTGCGCATGCGATTTTGCTATTTTCCATTATGGAAACGCATGCATCTGTGCAAAAAAATGGTGACTGCAAAAACGGATGCGCAATCGCAGGCACATGGGAAATAGCGTGAATTTTTACGTTCCTGTGATTTCCATTCTAACCAACTAACGCGTTAGTGCGGCCTAGTCCTAAATGGGCGTGGCTTTACTAGGCAGAGGCGGGTTTTAATAACCAGGGAAAACACATTTGCTGTGTCCAGATATTCTACTCGCTCTACAAAGCTGTTTTCATTTTATATTACGACGTCATCTAATGTCCCAGTAGGGGGGGCAGTTCAAATAACATCATACAACCAGGATAAGGATCAATTACATTTATCAAATGTTTATAAAGTGATAACACACCATTGGGCTGATGTACCAAGGTGCACTGTGCTATTAATCAGCGGTAACCAACCAAGTCCCCTCCCTGTCCCAATCCCCTCACCTGTCCCTGTCTCAGTCTCTTCCCTGCCCCTTCCTGTCCCAGGGAAAACCAGTTGTAGTTTTCTCCCTTTTCTCCAAACTTTCATGATCACCAGTGGGGATATGATAAGGTTATCATATCCCCATGCAAACGTCGCTTCTCCAATGTAAACAGCCCTAACTTGTCTAATCTGCCTGCATATTCAAGCCCATCCATTCCCCTTATTAATTTAGTTGCCCTTCTCTGAACTGCCTCAATTTCCAAGATGTCCCTTTTTGTATATGGGATTCCAAAACTGCACCGCATATTCCAAATGTGGCCTTACCAGTGCCTTGTAAAGAGGGAGAATAATGTTTTTCTCTCTTGAATCTATTCCCCTCTTTATACAAGACAATATCTTGCTAGCTCTAGCCGTGGCTGTCTGACATTGTTTGCTACAGCTGAACGTAGGTCACGCCTCAGACAAAGTGTATCTAAAACATGAACAGGGTTATTAAAATGGTGCTAATTTTGCCCCAACCAATCAGATGTAAGCTTTGTTTGTTACGGAGACGTTTCAGCTGTTTGTCCGGATTGCACAGCCCACACCTTTGTGGTTCTGGAGTTTGACTTGGCCTAGCAAAAGTCCCAGAGCTTTCCTGCACCGGGGCCACCAACATACTGGGGTGAGTACCTAAGAGCACCTAGTTACATACCATGGTGTAATTTGGGATCGCTGCCTTAGTGCTCTGTGGCAGCGATCCATTGTCATGTCTTCTAATGGGGTTTATGGGAGTGTTAGAATTTTGCAGTATAAAATGATCTGGGTTGTATTGTAGGGCCTGCACTTGTGTTTCTTGGACTCTGGCTTGTGTGTCCTGGTTTCCCTGTTTCACCTCTTTTACTTTGCAGTCCAGTCTGGATATTTCACTATCTCCTTTAGTGAATGTTTAATATCTGCCTGCAATCCGGCTTTAAATCCCAATAAAAAGTGTTTTGGTGGATGGAGTTGATCAACATCTGGCAGAGGAGAATCGGGGCCTCCTGTGGCATATGACGGCTGCAAGTCATGTGGAGTGCTGAGCCGTGGCTGGAAGAAATCAGATGTAGTTGTGCTAGTTCCTGGGTTGTCTCAGCCTGTATTGCATTTTGAGGTAAGAATGTAAAACATTTCCCACATTCAGAACAAGAAAACATTTTTTTCTCCCGTGTGGGTCCTGTAATGCACTTTAAGGTAAGATTGAGTTGTAAAACATTTTCCACATTCAGAACAAGCAAATGTTTTTTCGCCTTTGTGGGTTCTGTAATGTTCATTAAGCTGTGTACGACGTTTAAAGGATTTCCCACATTCAGAACAAGTGAATGGTTTCTCTCCTGTGTGGATTATTTGATGAATATTAAGGTCTGATCTTCTTTTAAAACATTTACCGCACTCAGAACAAGCAAATGGTTTCTCTTCTCTATGGATCCTGTAATGCACTTTAAGGCTAGATCGACGAGCAAAACATTTCCCACATTCAGAACAAGAAAATGGTTTCTCATCTTTGTGAGTTCTGGAATGGAGTTTAAGATGGTCGCAGCGTTGAAAGCATTTTCCACATTCAGAACAAGAAAATGGCCTCTCCCCCGTGTGAATTCTTTGATGAGACTTAAAGCGAGAGCAGTGTGTAAAAGTTTTGCCACACTCAGAGCAAGAAAATGTTTTTTTTTCTCTGTGAATTTTTAGCTCTGTATTAATTAGTGAGGGCTTTGTGAAGCACTTTCCACTTTCCTGACAAGCTAATGGTTTCTCCCCAGTGTGATATTTAGCATGTTCATTAAGGTCTGAGTATGTGCTAAATTGTTTATCACAAAATGTACATGTCAACACGTTACTGTCTGTGGGGTTTCTATCTGTATCATTAATATGTCCTGTTGGGCGAGATGAATGGATATTGTCATCATTGCTGTACTTACTGTCTATCACGTCCCCATGTTGGTCATTTATTAAGCTGTAAGTAGATGTATCTGTTCCCTGTATCTGTTCTGTAAGTGTATTAATGCTCGGGTACTTAGGGAGCTAAGTTCAGTTTTATCTAGGCCATTGTAACTGAGGATATGGTACAGAAAGAACTAAATAAGGTTAATATTAATAAATCTCCTGGACCGGATACAATACATCCTCGGGTACTTAGGGAGCTAAGTTCAGTTTTATCTAGGCCATTGTAACCGAGGATATGGCACAGAAAGAACTAAATAAGGTTAATATTAATAAATCTCCTGGACCGGATAAAATACATCCTCGGGTACTTAGGGATAGGTCGCTTTTGTATTTAACTATTCCTTTAACAAAGCTCCTGGACCGGATAAAATACATCCTCGGGTACTTAGGGAGCTAAGTTCAGTTTTATCTAGGACATTGTAACCGAGGATATGGTACAGAAAGAACTAAATAAGGTTAATATTAATAAATCTCCTGGACCGGATAACATACATCCTCGGTGACTAATCATCAAAAAAGTTTGTTTTTTTTAACCCCCAACCAGACCCAGGTACACACACCTACTGATCTACTTATCCATTACTGTGGCAGCCAAACTTAAAGGGTAACTAAAGTCAAAAAAAATTTTGTATTCATCATTGCCATTTTTGAGTTTTAAAATCTGCAGCACAAACACACACATTCTCATCCAAAATGCAGCCCTTCAAGCCAAATTCAAAGTTTATACTTAAACTTTTCCTTTCTAGTTTTCTACTATAATGTTCGCTGTGCAGTAAGTAATAGGATTGGTTAGTTATTATTCAATAGACAATCTCACTGGATATTGTTATTCATTCGGGTTTCCCCCATTTGTTTGGACTGTGTCTGCTCCCACAGTTTGCTGAAGACATGATATATGTGGGTTACTTAGAGATGGTTCCGGTTTTTAACTTTTTGACATTTCCATCAATTTCAAATACCGATTTATCAGAATTTCTGGTTGAAGTTTAACCAATTATCCTTTTATGAACATCAGTGTGGGGGTATCAGTGTGGGAATTTTGGTGTGGGGGTATTGGCGTGGGAATCTCAATGTGGGAATCTCAGTGTGAGGTATCATTGTGTCGGTATCAGTGTGGGAATTTCATTGTGGGGCTATTGGTGTGGAAATCTCAGTGTGGGGGTATCGGTGTGAAAGTATCAGAGTGGGGGTATCAGTGTGGGAATTTCATTGTGGGGGTATTGAAGTGGGAATCTCAGTGTGAGGTATCATTGTGTCGGTATCAGTGTGGGAATTTCCATGTGGGGGTATCAGTGTGGGAATCCTCACCGTGTTCACTCATCTTGTGACCCAAAATCCTTTAAAGGTGGAAAGTTCACCCCCTAAATGAGAACTTGAATAGTTAGAAAGCCGACAGATGTATGGCTAATCGGTTACACAATGAAATTATGCTCTTCCCTCTGCCTCAGTTCCTTCTCTGAACTGCCTCAATTTCCAAGATGTCCCTTTTGTATATGGGATTCCAAAACTGCACCGCATATTCCAAATGAGGCCTTACCAGTGCCTTATAAAGAGGGAGAATAATATCTTTCTCCCTTGAATCTATTCCCCTCTTTATACAAGACAATATCTTGCTAGCTCTAGCTGTTGCTACCTGGCATTGTTTGCTACAGCTAAGTCTGTTATCTACCATCAACCCCAAATCTTTTTTTCCATTTCTGATCAACTTAAACACAGAGTTATTTTATGGTGTAGGGGGCACAGGGGAGTTATTAAATGCCGCAAGTCATCATCACCTCCATTTATCAACATTGAATCCCTCTGCCATTCTGGTCTCTGCTGCCCACTTTGTGGTTCCCCGCTGGTTTCCTCTTTCCCAGAAGGCAGTCCCAGTCCTGGCAGGGACATCGCACTTCCTCACCATACTTTCGTAGAATAGGTGGCTGGGGACAGTCCAACCTCCAGCCTGCCATTGGCAGTGCTAAGGCCAGTTTGTTCTCACCCATGTGCGTCTACAAAGAGGCCCCAGAAGCTTCCTGCATGGCCATCATCACCCACCTCGCACTGTGAAATAGACTCCTTTATGGGGTCAATGGGCTGCATTAGGGAGGACTCCGCAGATCGGGGGATACTGGCACCTGTGAGTGTAGGCCAACCTGTCCACCATATCAACCATCTCCGGAAACTGTATAGTTGCTGCACTCCTGTGCCAGTAGACACACAGCGCGAAGCGGGAGATGTGGTCCACTCGTACATTGGGATCAGGCAGTGTAGACAACACTCTCCCATCAGTGTTGGCACTTACATCAGAAGGAGCCACTCCATCCACAATAATGTGTCAGCCCCAGGATTAGACCATGAAAGAGAAGAGATCAGTTCTGGGAGCCCACTTATTTAGGCATCCTGCTATACGGGTCAGTAGTTTCATCCTCAGCATCCAGAGAGAAGGCAGAATGCAGCGTCTACAAGACGAGATGACTGTTAACCCCTCTGTCCTACCTTCCCAGATGGGATCGAACAAGCACATGTCCCCAGTGTTGAGGCCTGTCTGCTAGCCCCCCCATGCTTTCAGTTCCTCAGGCAACACCACAGTTTTACTCAGTCGCTGCTCTATTCAGATCCCGACGTGTTAACACATAAACAAAACCTATCAACAGATATCGACCACCCAAAGAATTCCAAAAAATGATATTCCAGAATATATAATGATTAACCGTGCTATATATGTAATAGAATAACCAGATCAAACAACTTTACATTCATTCACCATATACTACGAATAAATGGTTAACAATCACATTAGGAAGGATCTGGTCAGACCTTCCTAATAAAAAGGTCTATTTCATAAGCTTACCATCGATCTGAATAATATAGATATGTCTGTGCACACCATCTAACAAATATACTTATCACTGTACCTATGATGATAATTATCAGTTTACTATATAAGAATATATATTATTATACATGAATGTACAGTACTATTAGAATATATATTATATACATGTGTAAGTACTTATAGAATTATATTTATCATCATGTGTACAGTACTATATAGAATATATATATAATCCTGTGTACCGTACTATATATAGACATATATTATATACTGTACAGTCTACATCGATATCTATCACATATGGGTAACATTACTATTATAGATTAATCATGTGTCATAGCTATCTAGAATATATATTATATACACTGTGTAACAGTACATATAGAATATATATATATATACAATGGTCCCACAGTACTATATGAATAGATATATTTAATACATTCCCAGTACTATATAGAATATATATTAATACATGTGTACAGTACTATATAGAAATATATTTATTACCATTGACAGTAACTATATAGAAGTATATTATACTGTGTACGTAACATATCGAACAATAATATATTAATATATCATGTGTACAGTACTATATAGAATATATATTAATACATGTCCACATACTATATATAATATTATTAATACATTGTCACAGTACTATATAGAATATATATTATATACATGTCCCAGTAACTATATAGAATATAATATTTTAACATGTCCAACAGACTATATAGATTATATTATAACATGTGTTACATCTCTAGATCGCATATCTTATATACATGGTACAGTACTATATTAATATATTTTTACATGTGGTAACAGACGTCATATAGAATTAGTCTATTTTATCTATGTTACCGATGTACTATATAGAATCTATATTATATACATGTGTACAGTACTATATCAGAATATATATTATCTACATGTCCCACAGTACTATATAGAATAGTATATTATATACACTGTGATACAGTACTATATAAATATTATTATATACAGGTGTGTACAGTATATTAGATATATATTATTACCATGTCCAACAGTACTAATCGAATATAATTAATATACATAGTGTGTATGCCCAGTGCACTATATAACAATAGATTACCGTAAACCTATTTTTAACCTGAAAATCTAGTAAAAGTTGATTACTCGAGTATAAACCGTATTCGGTAAAAAATTATAACCACAAGTTCAAACCTGGTAACTTAGTTCAAACATACGTAACATCACAGTTACCATATCCATACGTAACTACAGTAAACTAGCACTGTAATTTGGCGACAGTACACAGTCCAGTAACGCACACTATCCATGGCACCTGCCAGATGTTTGCATCTCTACAAACTCCCCTAGCGCTTTGAATTTGCTGGGAGTTGTAGTTTCTAAACATTTAGGGGTGAAAGGATTTACCACTATTCCCTACAGTAACATTCATATTTGGCCCAATAAAAAAACAATACAATATATATATCACACAACCACTAGTAAAATCATTACAGGTTATCACACAGTGCCAACCCCCCTCGCTCCCCTCTTTTACTCCACTGTATAGACCTAATAGCCTAAATCCCCCATACATAAAAACCATGCTTACGGAGGGCTGGGCTGAGGGCTCTCTCGTAGGATCTACCGTTTCACACCGTGTGGCCGCAGTCAGGACACCCTGATACGTAAGCGTGAACGTGTGTAACTTACTCTTCCCGTACTTCCTGTGTCTTCTGCCTGAGCCCTCTCACAGCTCCGGTCCTGGGTCCCTCCGGTCTCCTTCTACAATATTTCCTACTGAATGCTTTCCATCCTTCTCACTAACTACAATTTCAGGTTGGTCTCTATGGCTTTTTCTGTCTTCTCCTCAGCCGTATGAACCAAGAGTATATAACACGAGGCCGGACATTTTAAGGTGATTTAAACCTCAAACCAAAAAAACTCTGGTTTATACTCGGTAAATATACACAACACGTGTGCGTCACTAGCAGGGACATTCAATACTAGTAATTTTTTATCAGTATCACATGTGCTAATTTACGCCCCAAACCAATCATGACTTATTTAAACATTTAAAACTTCCGATGGTTCGACGGCATAAATTAGCACCATTTTCGCTAACTAGCTTTTTTATTGAATCTCCCCGATAGTGCTGCCCACGTGGTGGTATATAATCAGAACACTTCATATATCACAATTCATTATCACGTCACCCCAATAAATTAATAGGAAGGAGAGAATAAGGCTTCCAGCTCCCCTTTCAAAATTGCAAATAGGAACAGCACTTCTGGGTATTTCGCACTGCTTCCATGGAAGCTTTTAGGAAGCTATATCCTTTAAAAAGGTATATAGCTTCTAAAAAGCTGCCATGGAAACATGGAATCATTATCACAACATTGATTTACTGCTGCCCTCAGTACAATTCTAGTTAAAATTTCCATAACCACATCTGCTATAGCACTGGATTTTCTTTTTTGAAACCCTCCCCCCACAACCTTTACCACTTACTTAATTAGCCATGATGCCCTGCTTGATATTTCTGGGTGCAGCAGTAAGTTATAGGACAAGGCAAATATGTTCACAGACAAAACACCCTGACTGTTCCATGGTCGCCTACACCTGTGCATGCCGAAGCAGGGAACTTGGCAGGATTCCAGAATAAGTGGTTATGATATAGCTTCACAGATATGTAACAGTTTGTGGGTTGGGCCTGTAAATCTGCTTGTATTAAAATGCATTTTTAATTGCAAGATGGCCCTGTTGTGTAACTACATGGAATTCAGACAAAACTGTTCACACAGGATAACAAGGAGCTCATCTACGTGTGGATTTTTGCTATGCCTCCCTTAGCTGTGGACGGTGATAAAACATTCTCCACATCATTACCCTTAAACTGGTTTCTTCTCCCCGTGGTGGAGTCTTATAGTATCCATCCAAGAATCGTTTTTGTGTAAAATTTACCACATTCAGAGCAACGAATGGTCCTCTTTTCTGTGTGAGGTCTACACTGACTAAAAAGTTTTAGAGTGACGAGAATCTTTCCCACAAACAGGTCCAAGAAATGGTTTGCTAAGACTGGAAATTGTTGATGAACGAAAGCAAGTAGCTTTGAGATGAACACCTTTCCACATTAAACAAGCAATGGTTTCTCCTCCTGTGTGATTCCTGTATGCAACTTTAGGTAAGATCGACTGTAAAACATTTCCCACATTCTAGAACAAGAAATGGTTTTTCTTTCTGCTTTGTGATTCTTAAATGATCTTTAAGCTGTGTACGACCGTTTTAGATTTTCCCACATTCGGGAGAGAGGAAATAGGAAACAAAAGAAAAAAAACAGACTGGCTTCTCATCCATGTGTGAAGTTCTTGATGTAAAGTAATTCTGAACTTGTATTAAAACCTTTATCACCCTTAAAACAACTAAATGGTTTCTCTCCTGTGTGGGATCCTGTAATGCACTCTAAGGCTAGATCGACAATGCAAAACATCTTCCCACATTCGAACAAAAGGCAAAAACGGTTTTCCTTCTCTCCTGTGTGGGTCCTGCATGCTCTTTAGGTTAAATAGACCTACAAAACTTTCCCACATTCAGAACAACAATGTGTTTTTCTCTCTCCTTGTTTGAATTTTGAAATGTTCGTTAAGATATAAGATGGACATTTAAATGATGTGGTCACACTGGGACAGTAACATGGTTTCTCCTCCTGTTGAGTCTTTGGTGACAGTAACGTGTCTGAACTGCTACTGAAACTATTTTCCTTTCACATCAGTGCAAAGAAAATGGCTTTAATAAACTTCGGTACGCAGTGATTTTTTGATGATGAGTACATCTATTGGCTAGAAAAACAGTCCCACATTCAGAACATTGGAAATGATTTCTCTCTGTGCAATCTGCTGTGGCTTATCGAGGTGATAGCTTTTAAGAGAAAAACATTTCCTCACATCAGAAAGCAAATATTGGTTGTTTCCTCTTGTTGGAATATTTAATGTTTTATTAAGAAGATAGGAGTACTTTCAACCATTTCCCACATTCATCAGGGCATGGAGAGATGTCTCTCTGTGGTCTTAGTGCTTTTAGGTACGATTTTAGAGAAAACTTTTTCCTACATTCCGAGCAATGTGTGGTTTTTTCTCCTTTTGAATTTTTACATGTTATTAAGAAGTAATATTGATTACTTAAAACTTTCCCACATTCATACAAGGCTGAATGTTTCTCCCCATCGCTGCTCATATTTATCATTTCATTAAGGTCTGAGTTATGTGCTAAACGTTTTTATCACAAAATGCACATTTCAACACTTTACTGTCTGTGATATCATTAGAATTTATTGCAATTTCTATCTATCAAGTCCCCATTTTGGCTATTTCTCAAGCTACAAGTAGAATACAGTTGTGTTCCTGTTTCTGTAAGTGCATTAATGCTGGCAATCTGATTAGGTTTTCCTCTTCCCAGAGCGACTTCCTCTTTAATCCCCTTGGATATATAATTATCTGACAAGCTGTTTTTGAGGTTACATCCATGATAGTAGTAGATGTATCTGGTTCCCTGTATCGGTCGTGTTCAGTGTATTAATGCTGCCAATCTTGATTGGTTTGCCCCTTCCCTCCTTCACATAAGACGACTCCTCTTTAATCCCATTGGATATATAATAATGCTTACAGCTGTTTATTTAGGTTACATCATGATAGTAGTAAGATGTATCTGTTCCCTGTATCCTTTCTGTAAGTGTATTATGACTGCAATCTGATTGGTTACTCCTTCACGATAAGGTTGAACTCCTCCTTTAAATATCCCATTGGTATATAATTATCTGACAAGCTGTTTCTTTAGGTTACTCCCATGATAGTAGTAGATGTATCGTTCCCTGGTTCTGTCTGTAAGTGTATTAATGTGCACTCTGAATTGTTTCCTCCTCTCACATGAAGACGACTCCTCTTTAATCCCATTGGATATATATTATTCTGAACAAGCTGTTATTTAGGTTCATCCCAGAATAGTATGTAGATGTATCTGTTCCCTGTATCTGTTTCTGTAAGTGTCATTAAATGCTGCAATCTGATTGGTGTTCCTCCGTCACATGAAGCACTCCCTTTAATCGCCATTGGATATATATTACCGACAGCTAGTGTATTAATAGTTACATCCCATGATAGTAGTAATGTGATCTGTTCCCTGTATCTGTTCTGTAAGTGTATTAATGCTGCATCCTGATTTTGTTTCCTCCTTTCCAATGAACAGACTTCTCTTTAAATCCCATTGGATTATATATTATCGACAATGCTGTATTTAGGTAGACCATCCATGAATAGTATGTGATGTATCTGTGTCCCTGTATCTGTTTGTAAAGTGTATTATATGGTGCAATCTGCATTGGTTTCCTCCTTTCCCATGAAGCCAGACTCCTCGTTTAATCCCCATGGATTAGAATTATCTGCAAGCTGTTATTAGGTTAATCCCATGATAGTAGTAAGATGTATCGTTCCCTGTAGTCTGTATCTGTAAGTGTATTAATGCTGCATCTGATTGGTTTCCTTCTTGTCCCGAAGCGACCTCTTTATATCCCATGGATATATAATATCTGATCGACAGCTGTTATTTAGGTTACATTCCGCATGATAGTAGATGTATCTGTTCCCTGTATCTGTCGTTAAGTGTATTAATCCTGCACTATGTTGGTCTCCCCTCCTCTTCCATGAGGAAGCCGACTCCTCTTTAATCCCATGGATATAAATTATGCTACAAGCTTGTTCTATTAGTTACCATCCCATCTAAGTATAAGATGTTCGTGTTCCCTGTACTCGATTCTAAAGTGTTACATGCCTTGCAAATCTGATTGGTTTTCCTCCTTCCCCATGAAGCCGACTCTCTGCAATCCATGGATATCTAATTAATCTGACAAGTCTGTTATTTAGGTTAGCAATCCATGATAGTAGTAGATGTATCGTTTCCTGTTCTGTTCTGTAATGTATTAAATGCTGCAATCCTGATTGGTTTTCCTCCTCTTCCCATGATTTCCTACTCTTCTTTAATACCCATTGGCTGGTTGGTCTGTTCAGTTGGAGAATGTCAGTGTTGGGATATTTCCATCAGATAAAACGTTCTTGGCTCATTATTACAACATTGTTTTATTATTGGATAATCTGTAATATTCATCTTCTCTTTATATTCACACCCTGGAAAAGACACAATAATGAAAATCTCAATCTCCCTTGAATGTTTTATCACAAACCCATCACAATGTTTCACTTAGAACAAGAAATCCAGTAGATAACATAGGATAGTGGCGCCTTAATGTCTGACGACGGAATTAACCTTGATACAGATGGTTACTCGTTTCTAACTATATAAATTTACTCCTAAATTACACACTAATTCCATATACTTTATATAACATGATGTGGGGTGGGTCCCCTGTAGCTATAAGAAGAGCTGATCAGAGATTAACTACCACACGGGATCAGCACCTGCTGGGGCCTGGAATTTTCACTTTCTTTCTTTTCCACCTGATACAGCCCCCACCAAATAATCACTGTACATAATGCAGGCAAGGGGGGCCCATTAATAGTTACATCTGGGAGTCCTAATGATATCAAGTGATGGCACTGGAGCGGATTCATACTACACACTCCGTTACCTTCTATGTTTCTTAATCTTTCCCACCACAAAACATTCTCACCCAGTGGGTGGACTGCTGTGGATTCTCCATCCATCCACTTCCCTGTAAAAGGGTCTTGTTTCCTTTAAAAAATACTCTCCACTTCCTCCCAAGGTCAATCGAGTTGAACATCCTCACACCTTATGGCAACCTGGCACACACAAATGTGTACAGTCACCACCCAGACAGAGACGGATTATCTCCACTGTTACTAACCAATCCGGATTGGGACACACACCACCTCTCCTCACAGGTGGAATGATGTTGGAGATGAGGTCCAGGATCTTCTTGTCAGTTTCCCTTCTTTATTACGAGCGAGACGATGGACACAGTTGGGGTGGAGGCGCCTGCACAGGATCTTCCAACATACGTCTTGCGCTCTGTGGGACGCCATCGCCAGGCTTTCTTCATTACATGTAATCCTATATAGGGGGAGGATGAGGATTTAATATCTTATATAGAGATATTCCCATGTTATACGTACAGTTCAGAGACTCCCCATGTCATGGTTCCAGTTATTCCCAACAAGATTCCCCTCCCGTCCAGTCCCCTCCCCACTGTCCAGTCAGCATGATAGAGAATGTCCCAGTGTGATAGCTTCAGGATTCCTCTCTCCTTCGCGGTTTTTATCCTTGTTCCCATCCTGGGTCAGTCTCTTCCCCCCACATTCCCCATTATGAGGTCCTTGTGGAAGTCTCCCCTGTAATTAACCAGAGAAGACAGAAACACAGACACAGATTATAAACCCTATTAACCTTCCTAGAGGAGAGGGATCAGTCAACCCTCCCTCACATTTCTCCATAATATCTCCACCTGGCTTCCCGGCAATATGGCTTGAATATTTTCTCTACCTATCCAATACAGCAATACAATGTTTATATTTATTTATATTATTTCAACCTTCCCCTATGTATCTATGTATGTTCCCACCTAACTAGATTGGTAGCTCTATGGGACAGGGAACCTCTTCCTATGTTAAATGGTAAATTCACTTTTATACTTAATTAATGTACAATATTCTTTATATTTATATGTATTTCTCTACCTTCCCTATGTATCTGTATGTTACCCACCTAACTAGATTGTAAGCTCTATGGACAGGGACCTCTTTCCTACTGTTACATGGTAAATTCACTTGTGATACTGATTATGTGGGACAATATTATTATATATTTTAATTATTTCACCTTCCTTATGTCATCTGTATGTTACCCCACCTAACTAGAATTGTAAGCTCCTATGGACAGGGATCCTTTCCCTAATGTTACACGGTACCTTCACTTGTAAACTTTATAATGTACATATTATTAATATATTATATATTATTTCTAACCTTCCTATGTATTGTATGTTACCCCCACCACCTAACTAATTGAGCTCTATGGACAGGACCCTCTTCCTAAATGTTCACGGTACAATTCACTTGTATCCTTTTCATGTCAATATTATTATATACTTTATATTATTTCTATAACACCCTTCCTATGTATCTGTATGTTTACCTCACCTAGACTATATTGTAAGCTCTATGGACAGGATCTCTTTCCTATGTTCCGGACATTCACTTGTTAGTATTAATAGTACAATCATATTATATATTTATATTTATTATCTATTTTCTAACTTCCTATGTTCTGTATGTTTACCCACCTAACTAGATTGTAAGCTCTATGGGAAGGACCTCTTTCCTAATGTTACATGTACAACGGTCCATTCACTTGTATACTTATTAATGTACAATCTTTATTATATATTTTTATCTTAATATTTCTACCTTCCTATGTACTCTGTATGGTTAACCACACGCTAACTATGATTGTAATGCTCTATGGGACAGGGACACCCTCTTTCCTAATGTTTCACACTTGTACATTCACTATGTATAACTTATTAGTGTACAATTGATTATAATTTTATATTTTCTACTTCCCTATGTTATCTGTAAATGTTTACCCCCCCTACTAGATTTAAGCTCTATGGGACAGGGACCTCTTTCTATGTTCACGATGTACATTCACTTGTATACGTATTAATGTCAAATATGTACTTAAAAATCTATTTATATTATTTCTACCTTCCTATGTATCTGGTATGTTACCCCACCTAACAGATTGTAAGACTCTATGGGACGGACCAGTCTTTCCTAATGTTAGCATGGTACATTCATATGTATACATATAATGTACAATATTATTATATATTTATATTACTTTTCTACCTTCCTATGTTAGCTGTATGTTTACCGACCTAACTAGAATTGTAAGCTCTAGGGACAGGGCGATCTCTTCCTAATGTTACATGGTACATTCACTTGTATAACTTATTATTACAAATATTATTATATAGTTTATATTATTTCTACCTTCCCTATGTTTATCTGTATGTTACCAACCTACTACATGGTAAGCCTCTATGGGACATGGACCTCTTTCCTAATGTTACAGCGGTACATTCACTTGTATACTTTAATGTACAATGTGGATTAGTGGATAAATAATTATATATTATTTCTAACCTCTCCTATGTATCTGATGTTACTACACCCGAACACCTAACTAGATTGTACGCTCTATGGGACCGATGGGAAATCTCTTGTCCTAATGTTACATGGTACATTCACTTGTATACTTATTAATGTACAATATTATTATATATTTATATGATTTCTACACTTCCTGCGTATGTATCTGTGCTTTACCCACCACACTAGATTGGTAAGCTCTATGGGCAGGGATCTCTTTCCATATGTTACAACCAGATACGTTTCACTTGTATGCTTATCATGTAACAATATTTTATATATTTATATTATTTCTTATTCCTTACCTTATGTACCCCGTGTGAATCTTGATGAGACTAAAGCGAGAGCAGTGTGTAAAAGTTTTGCCACACTCAGAGCAAGAAAATGTTTTTTTTTCTCTGTGAATTTTTAGCTCTGTATTAATTAGTGAGGGCTTTGTGAAGCACTTTCCACTTTCCTGACAAGCTAATGGTTTCTCCCCAGTGTGATATTTAGCATGTTCATTAAGGTCTGAGTATGTGCTAAATTGTTTATCACAAAATGTACATGTCAACACGTTACTGTCTGTGGGTTTCTATCTGTATGCATTACTATGTCCTGTTGGGCGAGATGAATTGTATTGTCATCATGCTGTACTTACTGTCTATCACGTCCCCATGTTGGTCAAGTTTATTAAGCTGTAAGTAGATGTATCTGTTTCCCTGTATCTGTTCTGTAAGTGTATTAATGCTGCAATCTGATTGGTTTCCTCCTTCCCATGAAGCCGACTCCTCTTAATCCCATTGGATATATAATTATCTGACAAGTGTATTTAGGTTACATCCATGATAGTAGTAGATGTATCTGTTCCGTATCTGTTCTGTAAGTGTATTAATGCTGCAATCTGATTGGTTTCTCCTTCCCATGAAGCCGACTCCTCTTTAATTCTATTGGATATATAATTATCTGACAAGCTGTTATTTAGGTTACATCCCATGATAGTAGTAGATGTATCTGTTCTCTGTATCTGTTCTGTAAGTGTATTAATGCTGCAATCTGATTGGTTTCCTCCTTCCCATGAAGCCGACTCCTCTTTAATCCCATTGGATATATAATTATCTGACAAGCGTTATTTAGGTTACATCCCATGATAGTAGTAGATGTATCTGTTCCTGTATCTGTTCTGTAAGTGTATTAATGCTGCAATCTGATTGGTTTCCTCCTTCCCATGAAGCCGACTCCTCTTTAATCCATTGGATATATAATTATCTGACAAGCTGTTATTTAGGTTACATCCCATGATAGTAGTAGATGTATCTGTTCCTGTATCTGTTCTGTAAGTGTATTAATGCTGCAATCTGATTGGTTTCTCCTTCCCATGAAGCCGACTCCTCTTTAATCCCATTGGATATATAATTATCTGACAAGCTGTTATTTAGGTTACTCCCATGATAGTAGTAGATGTATCTGTTCCTGATCTGTTCTGTAAGTGTATTAATGCTGCAATCTGATTGGTTTCTCCTTCCATGATTCCGACTCCTCTTTAATTCTATTGGATATATAATTATCTGACAAGCTGTTATTTAGGTTACATCCCATGATAGTAGTAGATGTATCTGTTCTCTGTATCTGTTCTGTAAGTGTATTAATGCTGCAATCTGATTGGTTTTCTCCTTCCCATGAACCGACTCCTCTTTATAATCCCATTGGATATATAATTCTGACAACTGTTATTTAGGTTACATCCCATGATAGTAGTAGATGTATCTGTTCTCTGTACTGTTCTGTAAGTGTATAATCCTGCAATCTGATTGGTTTCCTCCTTCCCATGAAGCCGACTCCTCTTTAATCCACTTGGATTAATTATCTGACAATGTTGCTACCTGGCATTGTTTGCTACAGCTAAGTCTGTTATCTACCAGAACCCCCAAATCTTTTTCCATTTCAGATGCACTTAACACAGAGTTATTTATGGTGTAGGGGGCACAGGGATTATTAAATCCCAAATGCATCACCTTCCATTTATCAACATTGAATCCCATCTGCCATTCTGCTGCCCACTTTGGTTCCCGGCTGTTCGTTCTTTGCCCAGAAGGCAGTCCCAGTCCTGCAGGGACATCGCACTGTCTCACACAACTTTGCGTAGAATAAGGTGGCTTGGGGACAGCCAACCTCCAGCCTGCCATTGCAGTGCTGGCCAGTTGTTCCCCCGTGTAGCTCCTACAAAGACGGCCCCCCAGAAGCTTCCTGCATGGCACAATCACTCACCTCGCACTGAAATAGCACTCTTTATGGTCAAGGGCTGCATTAGGGAGGACTCCGCAGATGACGTGGGGTACTGGCACCTGTGAGTGTAGCCACAACTGTCCACCATATCATTACCTTCCGGAAAACTGTATAGTTGCTCACTCCTGTGCCAAAGAGACACAGCCGACAAGGCGGAGATGTGGTCCCTCGTACATTGGTGTTTAGGCAGTGTGACAACACTCTCCCTCGTGGTTGGCACTTTACAGTCATGAAGGAGGCCACCATCATCCACAATATATGTGCAGGCCCAGTGTATTAGACCATGAAAAAGGAGCAGTTCTGGGGGCCACTTATTTAGGCATACCTGCTATAACGCTGTCATAGTTCATCCTCAGCATCCAGAGAGAAGGCAGAATGCAGCGCTACAAGACGGAGACTGTTAACCACCCTCTGTCCTACCTTCCCAGATAGGGATCGAACAAAGGCACATGTCCCCAGTGTATGAGGCTGTTCTGCTAGCCCCCCCATGCTGTCAGTCCTACAGGCAACACCACAGTTTTACCAGTCGTCTGCTCTATCAGATCCGGACTGTAGATCACATAAACAAAACCCTATAAACAGATATCGACCACCCAAAGAATTCCACAAAAAATGATATTCCAGAATATATAATGATTAACCGTGCTATATATTGTAATAGAATAAACCAGAAAATCAAACATTTACAGTTCATTCAACCATTAAATACAATATGGTTAAAATCACATTGAAGGATCTGGTCCCGTAACTCTAATAAAAGGTCTATTTCATAAGCTTACAGCATTGAACAAATAATATAAAATGTCTGTGCATGCACCATCTAACACAAATATACTATATACCATTGTACCGTACTATATAGAATTATATATTATATACATGTATGTACAGTACTATATAGAATATATATTATATAATGTTATACATCTTGAATTAGTAATCACGTACATACTATCAGATAAGTAATCCTGTATATATTATATCAATTCGTGACTTATCAGATATCTGTTACACCATGTGACATTACTATATAGAATAGTATAATACATTGACATTATATCAGTAATTATATACTGTGTACACAGTACATATAGAATATAATTATATACATGGTACAAAGTATATTACTGCCGTACTATATAGAATATATATTGATACCTGTGTACAGTACTATATAGATATATATTATCTACATGTGTAAGTCTATAAGAATATATATTATAACCTGTGTAACCGTACATATATAACATATTATATATTAATAAATGTCCACGTACAATATATAGAATATATTTAATACATTCCCATACTATTAGTAATATATATTAATACATGTCACAGTACTATATAGAAATATATATTATATACCATGGATCCCAGTAACTGATATAGAAGTATATATTTACTAATGTCCACAGTACTTAAGATATATATTATAATACATTGTAGTACAAGATATCAATGCTGTCATAACAGCATATCATTATATACATTGTCACAGTACTATATAGTAATATATATTATTACATGTGAACGTACGATATAGATATTAATATTTTTAATACTATGTAACCGACTAGATACTAATATATGAACGTATTCTAGTGATTTTAGTATACATGTGTACAGTACTATATCGAATATATTATTTACATGTGGCCTCTATACTATCTAGTACCATACTATATAGAATCTATTTATATTACATGTGTACAGTCACTATATAGATATATATATTATATACAGGTGGTACAAGTATATATTAGATATATATTAATATACCTTTCCAAACATTAGATATATATATGAATGTTATACTTAGATATATATTACATGTCAGTACTCGATAAATATAAATGTGTATGCCAGTGCTACTATATAACAATAGATTACCGATAAACCTATTTTTACCTGGAAAAATCTAGTCAAAGTTGATTAACTCGAGTAATAAACCGTAGGTCCGTAAAAATTATAAACCACTGAATGCAAACCTGTACTTAGTCAAACATACGTACAATCACATGACCATTCATACGTAACTACAGTAAACTAGCACTGTAAATTTGGCGACAGTACCAGTCCAGTAACCACTATCCATGGCATCCTCAGATGTTTGCATACCTCACAAAACTCCCCCTCAGCTAGCTTTGAATTTGCTGGAGTTGTAGTTTCAAACATTTATGGGGTGAAAGGTTTACCACTAATCTTCGCCCTTACAGTACAGTCATATTTGGCCCAATAAAAAAACAATACAATATATATATCACACAACATAGTAAAATGCATTACAGGTTATCACACAGTGCCAACCCCCTCCGCTCCCCTCTCTTACTCCCTGTATAGACCTAATAGCCTAAATCCCCCATACATAAAACATGCTTACGGAGGGCTGGGCTGAGGGCTTCTCTAGGATCTACCCGTTTCACACACCGTTTGGGCCGCAGTCAGGACACCTGATACGTAAGCGGTGAACGGTGTAACTTACTCTTCCCTACTGTGCCTGTGTCTTCTGCACTGAGCCTCTCACAGCTCCGTTCCTGGGTTCCCTTCGTCTCCTTCTACAATTTTCCTACCTGAATGCTCTCCATCCTTCTCACTGCAATTACAATTTCAGGTTGGTTCTATGGCTTTTTGCTGCTCCCCTCAGCGTATGAACCGAGTATAATACCAGAGGCCGGACAGTTTTAAGGTGATTTCAAACCAAAAAACCAAAATTGGTTTGAAATACTCGAGTAATATACACACACGTGTGCAGCCTAGCAGGGACATTCAATACGTAATAATTTTGTTATATCAGTACACATGGTGTAATTTACGCCCCAAACCATCATCTTATTTAAACATTTGAAAACTTCCGATGGTCAGCGGGCATAAATTAGCACCATTTTCCAATCTAACGCTTTTTTATTGAATCTCCCCGATCGTGTTCTGCACACGTGTGTGTATATAATCAGAAACCTTCATATATCACAATTCATTATCACGTCACCGCAATAAATTAATAGGATAGGAGAGAATAAGGCTTCCAGCCTCCCTTTCAAAAATTGCAAACAGGAACAGCGACTTTCTGGGTAATTTCCACTGCTTCCATGGAAGCTTTTAGACGCTATATCTTTAAAATGTAATAGCTCTAAAAGCTGCCATGGAAACATGGAATCATTATCACAACATTGATTTACTGTCTGCCCTCAGATACAATTCTAGTTAAAATTTCCATAACCACATCTGCTATAGCACGTGATTTTCTTTTTTGAAACCCTCCCCCCACACAACCTTTTACCAGCTTTCTTATTAGCCCATGATGCCCTGCTTATATTTCTGGGAGCAGCATAGTTATGAAGACAAGGCAAAATATGTCAAGACAACACACAGCCCTGACTGTTCCCATGGTCGCCTACACCTGTGCATGGACAGCAGGAACATTGGCAGGATTACCAGAATAAGTGGTTATGATAAGTCTTCACATATGAACAGTTTGGTGGGGTTGGGCGACTTAAGTCTGCTTGTATTAAAATGCATTTTTAAATTGCAAGATGGCCCTGATTGTGTAACTACATGAATTAGAAACAAACTGTTCCACAGACGGATAACAAGGAGCTATCCTACGTGTGGATTTTGCTATGCCTCCTTAGCTGTGGACGGTGAGTAAAACTATTCTCCAATCCTTATTACGCTTACCAGTGGTTTCTCTCCCCAGTGGTGGAGTCTTATATGATCATCCAAGAATCGTTTTTGTGTAAAATTTACCACATTCAGAGCAACGAATGGTCCTCTTTTCTGTGTGGAGGTCTACACATGAACTAAAATATTTAGAGATACGTGAAAATTTCTCCACAAACAGGCACAAGAACATGGTTTGCCTAAGACTGTGAATTGTGATGAACAGAAAGCAACGTGCTTGATGAAACCTTTCCACATTAGAACAAGCAAATGGTTTCTCCTCCTGTGTGGGATTCCTGTAATGCACTTTAAGGTAAGATCGACTGTAAAACATTTCCCACATTCAGAACAAGAAATGGTTTTTTTCTGCTTTGTGATTCTTAATGATCTTTAAAGCTGTGTACGCACGTTTTATAGATTTTCCCACATTCGGGGAGAAAGAAAATAAGGAGGACAGAAAGAAAAGAGAAAAAACTGGCTTCTCATCCATGTGTGAAGTTCTTGATGTAAAGTAATTCTGAACTTGTTTACAAACTTTATCACACTTAAACAACATAAATGGTTTCTCCTCCTGTGTGGGATCCTTAGATGCACTCTAAGGCTAGATCGACAATGCAAAACACTTTCCCACATTCGAACAAAGGACAAAAAACGGTTTCCTCCTCCTGTGTGGGTCCTGCATGCTCTTTAGGTTAAATAGACCTACAAAACCTTTCCCACATTCAGAATCAAAAATGATTTTTTTTCTCTTCTCCTTGCTATGAATTTTAAATTTCGTTAAGATATAGATGGACATTTAAATGATATTGGTCACGACTGGGACAGTAAAATGGTTTCTCCTCCTGTTGAGTCCTTTGGTGAACAGTAGTGTCTGAACGTCTCACTGAACTTTTGTCCTTTACATCAGTGCAAGAAAATGGCTTCTAATAACTCTCGGTACGCCAGTGATTTTTTGATGACTGAGTAACATCTATTGGCTAGAAAAACATTCCCACATTCAGAACATGGAAATGATTTCTCTCTGTGCAATCTGTTGGCTTATCGAGGTGATAAGCCTTTTAAGAGAAAAACATTATCCTCACATTCAGAGCAAATATATGGTTGTTTCTCCTGTTGTGAATATTTAATGTTTTATAAGAAGATAGGATACTTTCAACATTTCCCACATTCATCAGGGCATGGAAGATGTGTCTCTCTGTGGATCTTAGTGCTTTTAGGTTACAGATTTAGAGAAAACTTTTTCCTACATTCCGAGCAAGTAGTGTGGTTTTTTCTCCTTGTGATTTTACATGTTGATTAAGAAGTATATTGAATACTTAAAACTTTCCCACATTCAATGACAAGGCTAATGTGTTTCTCCACTCTCCCTGCGTTCATATTTACATGTTCATTAAGGTCTGATTATGTGCTAAACTGTTTATCACAAAATGCACATTTTCACACTTTACTGTCTGTGATTATCATTAGAATTTATTGCAATTTTCTATCTATCAAGTCCCCATTTTGGCTATTCTCAAGCACAAGTAGATACAGTTGTTTCCTGTTTCTGTAAGTGCATTAATGCTGCAATCATGATTAGGTTTTCCTCTTCCAGAAGCGACTCTCTTTAATCCCCTTGGATAATATAATTATCTGACAGCTGTTTATTGAGTTACAATCCGCATGATAGTAGTAGATGTAATCTGGTTCCCTGTATCGTTGTCGTGTTAGTGTTTAATGCTGCAATCTTGATTGGTTGTCCCGCTTCCTCCTTCCACTGAAGACGACTCCTCTTTAATCCCATTGGATATAATAATCTATATCAAGCTGTTTTATTTAGGTTAACATCACATGATAGTAGTAGATGTATCTGTCCCTGTATCTTTCTGTTAAGTGTATTAGCTGCAAATCTGATTGGTTTACTCCTCACACGTAAGGTTGAGACTCCTCTCTTTAAAATATCCCATTGGTATATAATTATCAAATGACAAGCTGTTCTTTAGGTTACATCCCACTGATAGTAGTAATGTATCTGGTTTCCCTTGGGGTTCTGTTCTGTAGTGTATTAATGCTGCATCTGATTGTTTCCTCCTCACTGAAGACGACTCCTCTTTATCCCATTGGATATAGAATTATCTGACAAGCCTGTTATTTAGGTTCATCCCAGAATATAATGTAGATGTATCTGTTCCCTGTATACTGTTTCTGTAAGTGTAATTAATGCTGGCAATCTGATTGGTGTTCCTCCGTCACATGAAGACACTCCCTTTAATCCCATTGGATATATAATTACGACAGCTGTGTTATTCAAGATTACATCCCATGATAGTAGTAATGGATTAATCGTTCCCTGATCTGTTCTGTAAGTGTATTAATGCTGCATCCTGATTTGTTTTCCGCCTCCTTCCATGACAGACTTCCTCTTTAATCCCATTGGATACTATATATCTGACAACTGTTATTTAGGTACTACCCATGATAGTAGTAGATTGTATCTGTGTCCCTGTATCTGTTCTGTAAAGTGTATTATTTGTGCAATCTGATTGGTTTCCGTCCTCTTCCCATGAAGCCGACTCCTCTTTAATCCCCATTGGATTAGAATTATCTGCAGCTTGTTATTAGGTTAATCCCATATAGTAGTAGAGTATCGTTTCCCTGTAGTCTGTATCTGTAAGTGTATTAATGCTGCCATTGATTGGTTTCCTTCTTGTCCCTGAAGCGACTCGCTCTTTAATCCCATGGATATATAATATCTGATCACAGCTGTTATTTAGGTTCAATTCCCATGATAGATGAGATTTATCTGTTCCCTGTATCTGTCTGTAAGTGTATTTAATCCTGCAATATGTTGGTCTCCCCGTCCTTTTCCATAGGAAGCCGACTCCTCTTTAAATCCATTGGATATAAAGTTATCTGACAAGCTGTTTACTATTAGTTACATCCCATGATAGTATAAGATGTCTCTGTTTCCCTGTACTTGATTCTAATAGTTTTTACTGCCTTGGCAACATCTGATTTGTTTTCCTCCTTCCCATGAAGCAGACTCCTCTCGAATCCATGGATATTACTTAATCTGACAATCTGTTATTTAGGTTACATCCATGATAGTAGTAGATGTATCGTTCCTGTATCTGTTCTGTAAGTGTATTATAATGCTGCAATCCTGATTGGTTTTCCTCCTCTCCCATGATTTCCACTCTCTTTAATCCCTTGGCTGGTTGGGTCTGTTCAGTATTGGAGATGTCAGTGTTTGGAGATTTTCCATCATAAAACGTCTTGCTCATTATTACAACATTGTTTTATTATTGGATGTAATCTGTAATATTTCATCTTCTCTTTATATTCACCCCTGGAAAGACACAATAATGAAAATCTCATCTCAACGATGTTTTATCACAAACCCATCACAATGTTTACTTAGAACAAGAAATCCAGTAGATAATCATAGGATAGTGGCCGCCTTAATGTCTGACGACGGATTAACCTTGATAATGTGGTTACTCTTTCTAACTATATTAAATTATACTCCATAAATTACACTAATTCCATAGACTTATATAAATGATGTGTGGGGTCCCTGTAGCTATAAAGACTGATCAGAGATTTAACTACCCCGGGATCAGCACCTGCTGGGGCCTGGAATTTCACTTTTTTCTTTTCCACCAGATACAGCCCCCACCAAATAATCACTGTACATAAGCGGCAAGGGGGGCCCATTATAGTTTTCACTGGGAGTCCTAATGATATCAAGTGATGGCACGGAGCGATTCATACTACACTCCGTTACCTTCTATGTTTCTTAATCTGTTCCCACCACAAAACATTACTCACGCCAGTGGGTGGATCTGCTGTGGGATTCTCCACTCCATCACCTTCCCTGTAAAAGGGTCTTGTTTCCCTTTAAATACTCTCCACTACCTCCCAAGGTCAATGATGAACATCCTCACACCTTATGGCAACCTGGCACACACAATGTGACAGTCCACCACCCATACAGGAGACGGATTATCTCCACTGTTTACTAACCAACACCTGGATTGGGACACACCCACCCTCTCCATCATCGGTGGAATGATGTTGAGATGAGGTCCAGGATCTTCTTGTCAGTTTCTCCTTCTTTATACGGCGGAGACCGATGGACACAGTGGGTGGATGGCCCTGACACGGATCCTCCAACTACGTCGTTGCGCTCTGTGGGACGCCATCCGCCAGGCTTCTTCATTACATGTAATCCTTATAGGGGGAGGATGAGGGATTTATACTTATATAGAGATAATTCCCATGTTACTACATGTAACATAGAGACTCCCCATGTCGAGTTCCAGTTATTCCCAACAAGATTCCCCTCCCTCCGTCCCCAGTCCCCTCACCTGTCCAGTCAGCAATAGAGAATGTCCAGTGTGAGTTTCGGATTCCTCCTCTCCTCCGCTGGTTTTTATCCTTGTTCCCATCCTGGTCAGTCTCTTCCCCCACATTCCCATTATGGGTCCTTGTGAAGTCTCCCCTGTAATTAACCAGAGAATGACAGAAACACAGACACAGATTATAACCCTATTAAACCTTCCTAGAGGAGAGGGGATCAGTTCACACCTCCCTCACCATTATCTCCATAATATCTCCAACCTGGCTATCCCGCAATATGGCTTGAATATTTCTCTATCTATCTACAAAAGCAATACAATGTTTATATTTATTTATATTATTTCAACCTTCCCCCTATGTATTTTGTATGTTCCCACCTAACTAGATGTACGCTCTATGGGACAGGGAACCTCTTCCTATGTTAAATGGTACATTCACTTGTTAATACTTATTAATGTACAATTTCTTTATATTTATATGTATTTCCTACCTTCCCTATGTATCTGTATGTTACCCACCAACTAGTTGTAGCTCTATGACAGGGACCTCTTTCCTATGTTACATGGTAATTCACTTGTGATACTATTATGTTGGAACAATATTATTAATATATTTTATTATTTTACCTTCCTTATGTCATCTGTATGTTACCCCACCTAACTAGAATTGTAAGCTCCTATGGGACAGGGATCCTTTTCCTAATGTACACGGTACTTCACTTGTAAACTTTATTAATGTACATATTGATTATATATTTATATTTATTTCTAACTTCCCTATTATTGTAATGTTACCACCACCCTAACTAGATTGTAGCCTCTTGGACAGGGACCTCTTTCCTAAATGTTCACCGGTACAATTCACTTGTATCCTTATTATGTACAATATTATTATTATACTATATATTATTATCTAACACCTTCCTATGTTCTGTAATGTTTACCTCCACCTAGACTATATTGTAAGCTCTATTGGACAGGGATCTCTTTCCTAATGTTCCGGCACATTCACTTGTTATATATTAGTACAATATCTAGTTATATATTTATATTTATTATCTATATATCAACCTTCCTATGTATCTGTATGTTACCCAACCTCAACTAGATTGTAAGCTCTATGGGAGGACCTCTTTCCTAATGTTACAATAGAACGGTCATTCACTTGTATACTTATTAATGTACAATACTTTATTATATATTTATTATCTTAATTTTCTACCTTCCTATGTACTCTGTATGGTTACCCGCACCTAACTAGTATTGTAATGCCTCTATGGGACAGGGACCCACTCTTTCCTACATGTTTACAAAACTGTACATTCACTTGTATATCTTATTAGTGTACAATATATTATAATTATCTATTATTTTCTACCTTCCCTATGTATCTGTAAATGTTACCCCACCTACTAGATTGTAAGCTCTATGGGACGGGAACCGTCTTTCTATGTTCACAGGTACATTCACTTGTATACTTATTAATGTTACAATATTTATCTAAAATTTATATTATTTCTACTCCCTATGTATCTGGTATGTTACCTACCACCGTAACTAGAATTGTAAGCTCTATGGGACGGACCAAGTCTTTCCTAATGTTACATGGTGCAGAATTCACTATGTATACATTAATGTACAATATTATTATATATTTATTTATTTTCTACCTTCCCATGTAGTCTGTATGTTACCGACCTAACTAGAATTGTCAAGCTCTAGGGACAGGGCGATCTCTTCCTAATGTTACATGGTACATTCAACTGTATAACTTATTAATTACAAATATTATTATATATTTATATTATTTCTACCTTCCCCTATGTTTTAATCTGTATGTTACCAACCTACTATCGTGTAAGCTCTATGGACAGGACCTCTTTTCCTAATGTTTACACGGTACATTCACTTTGTATACTTTATATGTACAATAGCTGTAGTCGTGATAAATTTATATATTATTTCTACCTACCCTATGTATCTGATTTATACACCCAACACCTAACTAGATTGTAGCTCTATGGGACGATGGGAGGAAAATCTCTTGTCCTAATGTTTACATGGTACATTCACTTGTATCTTATTAATGTACAATATTATTATATATTTATATGTTTCTACACCTTCCCCGTATGTATCTGTTGTTACCGCCACCAACCTAGATTGGTACAGACAATCTATTGGCACGGGATCTTTTCCAATTGTTTACCCATCACTCTCACTGTATGCTTATTAGTAACAATATTCATTATATATTTATATATTTCTTAATTCCTCTACCTCTATGTATCTGTGTATGTTACCAACCCACCTAACTGATTGTTAACTTCTATGGGACAGGGACCTCTTTCCCTAATGTTCATGTACATTCCCTTGTTCTACTTATTATGTACCACTATTATTATAGATTTTAGTATTTCTACCTTCCCTTGTATCTGGTATGTTACCCCCCTAACTAGATTGGTAAGCTCTATGGGACAGGGATCTCTAATCCTAATGTTACACCGGTACATTCACTTGTATACTTTATCATTCCAAATTTCATTATATATTTATATTATTCTACCTTCCTAGTATCTTATGTTACCCACCTAACTAGAATTTGTACGCTCTAATGGACAGGGGATCTCTTTCTAATGTTACCTGGACATTCACATTGTATACTTATTAATGTACAATAGTTATTATATCTTAATATTATTTCTACTTCCCTATGTATCTGTATGTTACCCTACCCCCTAACTAGATTGTAAGCTCTAATTGGACAGGGACCTCTTCTTCCTACTTTACATGTACATTCACTTGTATACTTATTAATGTACAATATTATTTATATATTTATATTATTTCTATTATTTCTACTTTCCGATGTATCTGTATGTTACCCCACCGAACTAGATTGTAGTCGCTATGGGGCCAGGGACCTCTTCCTAAGTGTTACACGGTACATTCATTGTATACTTAGTAATGTACAATATTATTATATATTTATATTAATTTCTACCTTCCCTGTTGTCATCTGTTGTTAACCGACCCACCTAACTAGATTGTAAGCTCTATGGGACCGGGACCTTCTTTCCTACTGTTACTTGGTACATTCACTTGTATACTTATTAATGTACCTATTAATTTATATTTATATTATTTCTACCTTCCCTATGTATCTGTATGTTACCCCCCCTAACTAGATTGTAAGCTCTAGGGACAGGATCTCTTTTCCCTAATGTTACATGGTACATTCACTTGTATCTTATTAATGTAACAATATTATTATATATTTTATTATTTATCCTTCCTATGTTAAAAAAAAAAATCTGATGTTAGCACACCTAACTATTTGTAAGCTCTATGGGACATGGATCTCTTTCCTAATGTACATTGTACATTCACTTGTATACTTATTAATGTAAAATATTATTATATATTTATATTATTTCTAAACCTTTCCCTATTCTCTGTTATGTTACCCCACCTAACTAGAAGATTGTAAAAGCTCTATGGACGGGATCTCTTTCCTATGTTACATGGTACATTCACTTTTTTGTTAACTTTATTATGTACAATATTATTATATATTTATATTATTTCACTTCCCTATGTATCTGTATGTTACCCACCTAACTAGATTGTAAGCTCTATGGGACAGGACCCTCTTGCCTATGTTACAGGTACATTCACTTGTATACTTATTAATGTACATATTATTATCTATTTCTATTATTTCCTACCTTTTTCCCTATGTATCTGTATGTTACCCAACCTAACTATATTGTAAGCTCTATGGGCCCGGATCTCTTTCCTAATGTTTACATGGTAATTCACTTGTATACTATTAATGTACAATTTATATATAATTTTATTATTTTCTACCTTCCCTATGTATCTGTGTGTTACCCACTACTAATTGTAAGCTCTCATGGGACAGGGACCTCTTTCCTAATGTGACACGTACATTCACTTGTATGCCTTTATTAATGTACCACTTATTATATATTTATATTGTCCCCCCTTTTGTATGATATAATAATAATATTGTACAGTTCTGCTGCTATATTAAATAATAATATACATACATGACCACTACAGTACAGACTCTACACAGGAATTCACGAACATACCGTCCAGGTTCCATCATTCACACAGCCCTTACTAATGGGGAATGCTGAGAGTCTGCCTCAAATTTGCAGGGCAGTTTGATTGATTCAGAGGTGAACTATTTGTTTTTCCTAAACTCAGGTAACACAGTTTGCTATTGGGCTGTAATAAAAACCATGTTGACAATACCCATACCATTACTGATCCTGCATCAGTCAAGTGCAAAGCCTGGGAGTTGTAGTTATAAATCATATCCTTTTGTCTAAAGAATATTACTCTAAGGTTTCTGCATGTGACTAAGCCCATGGATGTACCGACATGGCATGACAGTTATTGGGTGTGGTTATTTATGTCCAATTGTTCTATCGTTGATTAAAGAGATGCAGATTTGTCTTCCATACGCCTCGACAGAATTTTCCAGCTAGAGACATGAGAATTTCGTACAGATGGCGGACATCATAGAGAGAAGTGTGTTTATTCTCGGTAGAGTATGAAGGAATCCTGTAGCGTTACACGATTTATCTTTTTGGGAATAATTTCATGTACCTTATTACTCTGTACCGCTGCCAGACACGCCTCTCCCTTCACTTCTGGTATTACAACGCAATTGGAAGACGGGGCAAGCGCTTGAGCAGAACCCGCCGCTCTTGATCCGCTCTCTGGCGATTAGTCTGGATTATACTAGTATGCTAGTAGGTGCTTTAATGATTGTTGGGGGAAAGCCGGAGAGGAGCCGACCGGAGGAACCCCGCAAGTGCACGGGTAGTATCATACAAATCTCTTGCGGATGTGTCCATAGGGTGGATATCGAACTCAAGGAACGGCATCGTCAGCGCTGCAGGGTATCAGTGCTAATCACTACTGATCGCGACCATGCTAAACGCCTCGCACCCCGTGGTAGCCTCGCAAGCCATACTTTCCGCATGGCTCGCAGGGGTGAGATAGGCCATGCGCGGTTTAGGTCTCTCTGGGTAGCCTCTTACAAGTTGTGTGTGTCCATAATTGTCTGCTTTAGATCTGGTACTACATGACAGATGTTGTCGTCGACTGAGCGTTGCTACTAAGCGCATCATTGGCCGGACAAATCACTGTCGAGTCATGGCATATGTGGTACCCCCCCCCCAAGTTTGCGGCATTAACTCGTGCCGTCCGCAGACTTGATCGGCGCGTATTAACTGCTTACAAGCCTGCCGGAAGCAACGCTGGGCTGGCCGGGCCCCCAGGCACACCAGCACCTGTGATACTGGCCTACAAAGCCGACATTTTGCGGTTGTCGGTAATTACAACCAATTATTCAATGGCCCTAAATGATACGTCAACCGCGATGTCATAATTTACGCAACGGCCTGTTCGTCTGATCCGGAACAATACGTGGGCGACCGAGTTTAGTCGTGAGCCACTCCCCCAATGCGATCTTTCTGGCTTACGGCATACCCGGCTTTAGTCGGTCGCGCAAGTGTGTACCTCAGGGACCGTAAGGGAACGTGCACCCAAACTAAATTTGTATCAAGCTTATTAACCGCTGGGGGCATCGCTTCGACTCTTGCTAAGTGTTATTATTTGTATCGATTCATAGCATGTGATGTCTCCTTACCGTGGCAACGGCCGGACTGGATGGGGCGTCAGTGATTGGTTGAGTACGTTCACCGGCACACTTATTTAATCCTCATTATGAGGGGCTATATTAGCTTAAATAGCATATGTTAGTATGGGGGGGTGAGAGGCATGTCTGTCTTCAGACTTTATTCAAAATTTTATGTGAGAGGTTGAATGAGTTTAAAAAATTTCTGCTAGCCGAGTGTAGCACGCATGTCCTATGCATGGACCCGTGTCGGCCCAGTGTGCCTCATGGTCCGGGCTTGTCTAACCCGAAATGGCTCGGACGTGTGTACGAGCTCTATTAGCTCAACGCCACACAATCTCCGACTAAGCTCACGCCCACATAAAGGTGTAGAGGGTGCCTAAATGTTTGGCTCAGGTGTCTAAAAGGTCTCGAAGCCGCGCCCTGCTTAATTAACAAAGCTCCCCTTAACGTTCATGTCATGCCCGCAATAACCTAAGAGTTACGTACAGGCATAGCATCTAGCCCCCAAGGATAAACTCGTCTATCGCCTTACAGTGCTTAGATTAACTCAAATGGTACCATTTCCATATACTTGTGTATTTTCTTCATCGGTGATGCTGGGAAAGTTGTATGTTTATAATCATCTGTAGGGATCTAAGTTCTTCACTGTGATCTAGAATGGTTTCTTTGATGAAATGTTTCCTGATGTTCTATTATAAACAGGTTATGGACCCAGTCCCTGGTGTGTGTGTGCTCTTTTTCTATGGGATATCTATATCACAGCACACTACTAATAAGGGGTAATGGCTGGGAGTTGTGTATATTGAAACGACCTTTGAGCCGCAATGGGAAGTTATCAGCCCCACCACAAGCCCTGTAGAGGCCAGCGAATGGTGGATAGGAAAATTCTACATCGCCACATATGGCTAGGCCATCGGCTTCGGCTTATTGCTCCTAGAGCACTGGCTGCTATGGCGTGGCTCACTGTAGGGGGTGGATCGTTTGGCTCTACGTGGACTGCAGTCGCATACTAGGGCGGTTAGAATCAGCCATTTCTCCATTTTTTCAGCTCGCCTAGAACATGAGGTTGTCCTTCGTTGGTCTGAGCACATGCTAGAGAAGGTCGGTTACCAGAAACAAGGCTAGGTGTTAAGTATGGTCAGGGCTTACAGCAATTAATATTATAATGATTTACTGTAAAAAATACAGGGTCTATTAACTGATAGTGTGTAATGCCCCACCGAACTGGTAATTATAAGGATAATTATGTTGTAGAGTGGATAATGGTCCCCGCCTCCAACTGTCGCTTATAAGGATATTGGTTGATATAGTGGCTACTGCACCCACCACGTAATTATAAGCGATATGGTTATAGAAGGGGATGAAGGCACGCCCCTAGTACTGTAAATTATAAGGATATTGGTTATAATGAATTAAACTGTTTGATCTAAATCTACACCTGGTATAGTATCTGTATATAGGGGGTCTAGAATCTATATAGGTGTGTCTAGTAACATTGGCGTACATAGGAAGTGCATAAAACATATGTACGACGTAATGGTGAGTTGTTCAATTACAGGCATTACTGTGATACAAATATGTGAGGTACGTTCCCCGCCTCAAAGAGCTTACAAGTCTAGAGGAGACGGGGTGTCGGGAATCGTGCGGAGCTGTAAATGAGTTGGAGTGTAGAGAGGTGTTAGGGTGAGCGAGAGGGGTGAATGTCTAGCCGGTATATAGTGGGTTTTAAAGGGATTCTCCTGGTTAACTTTTTTGTGGTTTTAATCTAAGAATGGGAGTAAAGGTGCCTAACCGTCCATTTCATTGCATTAAAGCGCTTCTGGAGTCGGAAATAATCTTGAGGGCGATCACTTGCGTCGGCTCCTCCATTCTGCTATGTACAACAGCAGACTCCGACCGACTTGGTATTTATATCTGTGAATAGAGTCCGCTTGGGAGCGTCGGAGAGCGTGACCTGTATGGTGGTGGCACGCTAGGTCGCATGGGCATAGACGGGTCTTTCGCGCTAGCAGAAGGGAGACAGGCGACCGATAGCTCTGAGATGAAGGAGGGGGTGGGGTCAAGGGAGGGGATTTTAGTATAGGGGGATACACGGCTTTTAAATATAGAGGGGAAAATAACTCAGTGAATAGGGAGCCCTACTGAGTTAAGAGGTTAGGGTACGGAGTGTGGTGATGGACCTGGATAGGAGAGATGAAAATGCTCCCTGTTCTGTTTGTAGTGGTGAAGCTCATCTAGGGGGGCAAGTAAAGGGATAGAGACGCATGACGGGAGGCTAGTACATTAGCGAGGTGGTAGGGGTAGGAGATGGAAGGGGGAGCAATGAATGGAGTACTGACGATTGGGGTGTAGGGGTACTAGATGGAGGGGAGTGCAATGAAGGGAGAGTTAGACATGGTCGGTGTAGGGGTAGAGATTGAGGGGGCAATGAAGGGAGAGAGACCAGTGGCGGTGGTAGGGTATAGATTGAATGGAGTATAGACATTGGCTGTGGTAGGGTGAGGAGATGTAAGGGAGAGTATGACATTGTCGGTGTAGGGTAGAGATGGAGGGGGATCATATGACGGTAGAGTTAGACAGTGCTGTGGTAGGGTGAGAGATGCGAAGGAGAGTAGACATTGCGGTGGTAGGGTAGAGATGAAGGGTAGAGTAGGACATTGCGGTGGTGATGGGTAGATATGAAGGAGAGAGTAGACATTGTGGTGGTAGGTAGAGATGAGCGGACGATGTAGACAGTGGCGGTGGAGGGTAGAGATGGAGGGGGATCTAATGAAGGGAGAGTAGACAGCAAGTGTCTTGCGGTGGTAGGGTAGAGATGAAGGGAGAGTAGACATTGCGGTGGTAGGAGGGTAAGTATCAGGAGAGTAGTTAACATGCGTGTAGGGGTAGGATGTAAGGAGACTAGACATTGGCAGTGGTGAGGGTTAGAGACATGAGGGGGTAGGCATGAAGGGAGTAGTATATGAACTCAGTGCGGTGGTAGGGGTAAGATGTAAGGTATTCGTCGACATATTGGTAGGTTAGAGATGGAGGGGACAATGAGGGAAGATCTAGACAGCTTGCGGTGGTTAGGTATGAGAATGAGGATGACTAGACATTGCGGTGTAGGGGTAGTAGATGAAGGGAGACTAGAGGCATTGCGTGGTAGGGTAGAGTTATGCAGGGAGTAGTAGACATGGTCGTGGTAGGGGTAGAGTATGAGTGAGTTTCAAAAGAGAATCCCGCAATCACCTTACTATGCAGGACGGGGGGCAGCACTCCTGTATGTAGTATAGGCGGCGCTCTACAATCTGCCTATTAGGCTTCTTCATTTTAAACAGAGAAGCAAATGCAGGCCGTGTATGAGGGCAGGAAGCACTACGAAAATTCATCCATAATTTATTTCATCAGGTTAAAATCCGTTCCTGGTATGCCATAACGCCAATCGTTTCGGTATCGCTCATACACCTAATCGGATCGGTTGTTCGGTAGACCATAGACCGGCGATCGGTTCGGTATGCCATACACAGCCAATCGGTTCGGTATGCCACTAACCTCAATCGTTCGGTTGCCATAACCGGTCAATCGTCTGATGTTTTTCTGAATTGAATTGACTAAGTCACGAATGCTCGGGACTCCCCATCCATCTGATCTGTATATATCCAGTGTAGTTCTATTCCCTCCCAGTGTCATGTGTGAACTGTGATGAGTGCTTCACCGCTGAACCTGACTTGTGATGACACTATGTTATGGATGCTGAGCTGCTGATGTTCACCTATTCCCTGAGGCTGTAATGTAGCTCGCTGTCTGTGCCCTGCCCGGCCCTGGTGGGTTGATGGGGCAGGATGGAAATGTTGCTACGATGTCGCTGCGCTCGTTAAAGCGATGGCTGGCCGCTAATGGTAAAATCATCCATAAAGTAGACCAGTCAGCGCTAGTTCATATCCGCTTGGTGCAGAACGGTCTTATGCAGAATTACAATTCTCTTTATCCGGCTTCTTCTTCTGTTCGCAGAATGTGAGCTGTATAATCGTATGGAGTACGGGACCTAGATCAATTGTCACAAAATATGCTATAAATTTCAGATTTCCATCGTGGACGCTGGTAACGTGATGGGATTAAATGACGCCCTTAATCTAATTGGTCGGTATTGTTATTTACCCTCATTGGATTGGACGATAGGGGATTGCTCCATGCCAGTCTGTGGGTCATTTATTGACCCCGCTTACAACATTGTTTGATATTCACAATGATAGAATCTCTCATAAATTCCTGAGGACACATGGCAGTTCTGCGTCTGTATTAAACAATTACGCGTTAACCTCGCTGCGCTGGGTAGGGCTGACATGCTGCAGTCAAAACATCTCTATTGCAGCCAGATTACCCCGATTCATTGTAAGCTGGGTGAAATCTGGATCGGTGACATTTTTGTACACTGTAGATCCTGACAAGCTTCCGTCATGAAACGTCCCTATTGCTACAATCGTAGTTCAGGTTTATACAAATTAGTGTCTCGTACGTCCTGGCAACATTTGGTCTCTAAAATGAGAAGCCTCTCCCGTATAAAGTCCTCCATCCGCAGGGGGCCTTCAGTTGTGGACCCATGTGGGACTCATTAGAAGGAAATTTTGATGTCCGTTAATGTTGTGCCCACTTCCTGGTTACTTTAGATATTCATATGAGTGCTTGGCAGGCGCGCCAGATTCTGTCCGAAGTTGCGACTTGATATCGCGGCATTTCTCCTCCCAGTACAGTTACTATCTGATCATTTCTAGGGTCTTAGTCACTGTCTGATCCGCATGACTACTATGATTGGGGCTCCTCGCATTCTACACTGTACTCACTTTCATATGATTTTTTTACTAAAGGGGCCAGAAACGTCGATTACATACAACATTTCACCTCAGAATCACCTGTGGGACCATCGCTGAAAGTTTGGCTGGGCGGCAAGTCTCCATTTCCCTGGTTTGGCTTGGTTATAAAGTCGGGCAACTGTCTTAATCTAGAAAACGGCTCGTTGGTTGAAATGAATATTACGGAGCCGCCCGATTAGTTACGCGGCTGTTCCCCAACAATCCGTATGTCGCACAGTTCTACTTGTTTCGGTGTTCACACATTATCCTTCTCTCATTACAGCTCACCTGTGTCCTTGCCTTATGGAGGATCTGAACTAGCTGCTGGTCCGGCAGTTAAAGGTCCTTGCGCCCTGCAGCCTGGCGGGCTGTAAGGATCTGGGCCAGTGATGTTTTACTCACGATATTGGTCTCTCTGAGCCTTCAGTGGTGATGAATTTGTTGATAGCGATATTGCCAGATTGCTTTACTGATGCTTTAAAGAAGGTTGTGAGTATTGCTAGGGTGTGTGACGGACATTAATGTATCCATATCTTTTTAGAATGGCATAGGTTTCACCTGATAGTCAGATTGCTCAACCTAATACTCACAAGGTGTTTATGGTATAAATGGTAAGGATGTACAGTGGTATTATGAGTATAAAAGGACACATTCACTAGAGCCCTTTAAGGGCCATTGCAATAAAAAACGATCATGCAAATAAGGAAGGAGGAAGGGGTAGGGGATTAGGGAGTGAAATATCAGTGATATTAGAGTACGTCACCAAGGATTCGCATCCTCCCGACTACGGCCTCTGTGCTTTTATACAATATTTTATTATTTAATAATAATTTTATATATATAATTAATAATCATCATATGATATGTCACCGGAGACTCCTTCTGAAGCCTTCTAATCCTTATAATTTCACGATTCGTGGGGGTTACTATTTTATAGTGGTTACTGTACCTGCCCTAGACTGTAAAATTATACCAGGATATTTTAGAATTCATCAGAAAGAGACGTTTCGCCGTGACGCATCCATATAACTGCTGAATGCCGATTTATACCCGATTTATAGTAACAGGGCACGGATACTCCTCGGTGACTATCTAATATCCTTATAATTTAGCCACCCAGTTGGGGGGTGTGCATATTATTATTATAAACCGCCGGGCTAACCCGCTTTGTGACTTCTAGTTTTCTCCCCTTCTCGCTCGCTGTGGGAACTGGTAAGACTTAATAAAAAGGCTCTAATTCTCTTGACGCGCAGCTCCTCCCATAGACATCCACTTCAAGGGGATAGGTTATTCCTACTATATTAATGTAATTATAGTGGTGTTATCAGGTACTGGTATTTTAGTTATATCCTGATAGTAGTAGATGTATCTGGTCGCTGGATCTGTTCTGTAAGTTATTAATGCTGCAATCTATTGGTTTTCTCCTTACCATGATATCGACTCTCTTTAATCCCATTGGCTGGTGGGTTCTGTTCATTGGAGAATTTCGTGTTTGGGAGATTTCCATCAGATAAAACGTTGCTTGGCTCATTATTACAACATTGTGTTATTATTGGATTATCTGTAATATCATCTTCTCTTTATATTCACAACCTGGGAAAGACACAATAATGAAATCTCACTGATGTTTTATCACAAACCCATTCACAATGTTACTTAGAACAAGAAATCCAGTAGATAAGCACTAGGATATGGCGCCTTAATGTCTGACGGACGGATTAACCTTGATAATGATTGTTTACTAGTTCTTACTATAAATTACTACTCCATAATTAACACTAATTCCATATACTTTATATAGAATGATGTGGGGTCCGTACTATAGAAAAGAGCTGACAGAGATGTAACTACCACGGATCAGCCACCTGCTGGGGGCCTGAATTTTCACTTTTCTTCCACAATACAGCCCCCACCAAATAATCACTGTACATAATGCAGGCAGGGGAGCCCATTATAGTTTTACTGGGGAGCCTAATGATATCAAGTGATGCCACTGGAGCGGATTCACACTACACTGTTCCTTACCTTCTATGTCTTCTTATCTGTCCACCAACAAACATTACTCACCCAGTGGGTGGATCTGCTGTGGATTCTCCTCCATCACTTCCCTGTAAGGGTCTTGTTTCCCTTTAAATACTCCCACTCCTCCAAGGTCAAATAGATGGAAACATCCTCACACCTTATGGCAACCTGCACACACAATGTTACAGTCACCACCCAGACAAGAGACGGATTATCATCCACTGTTACTAACCAATCACGGATTGGGACACACCCACCTCTCCAGTCAGCAGGTGGATGATGTTGGAGATGAGGTCCAGGATCTTCTTGTCATTTTCCTTCTGTATGACGGAGCGAGACGGATGGGACACAGTTGGGGGATGGAGCCTGCAGGATCCTTCCAACATACAGTCAGTGCAGCTCTGTGGGACGCCATCGCCAGGCTTCTTCATTACATGTAATCCTATATAGGGGGAGAGATGAGGGATTTAATATCTTATTATAGAGATAATTCCCATGTTATAATGTACAGTAGAGACTCCCCATGTCATGTTCCAGTTATTCCCAACAAGATTCCCCTCCCTGTCCCAGTCCCCTCACCTGTCCAGTCAGCAGATAGATAATGTCCAGTGTGAGATTCAGGATTCTCTCCTTCCGCTGGTTTTTATCCTTGTTCCCCATCACTGGGTCAGTCTCTTCCTCCCACATCCCCATTAGGTCCTTGTGGAAGTCTCCCCTGTAATTAACCAGGAGAATGACAGAAACACAGACACAGATTATAACCCTATTAAACCTCCTAGAGGGAAGGGGATCAGTCAACCTCCCTCACCATTATCTCCATTACACATACAGTACAGAATATACACACAGACCATCCAGGGCCGTTCATTCACACACCTTTACTAATAGGGGATGCTGGGAACTGTAGTTAGATTCCTCTCTCTGGATATCACAGGATGGAATCCTATCTGGTTACAACTTCCCAATTACAAGAAAGGAAGTGTGCTGATTGGCTAAGGCGAGTCACGTGACACGCCTTACTTCCTGTCCTCGGTGCACACTGGGAGTTGTAGTTTTCTCCCGTTTCCTGTTGATGCAGGAGAAGGTGATGTACCGTGTTAGCCAGTCCAGTCGGAACGTTGGTAACCCTTTTGAAATATAAAATAACGTGGTATGAAGCTGATCCCTTTAATGGTAACTAAGATAATCATAGCGAGCTGTCAGAACATTCTAGTTCCGTAATAGAATAAGGTTTCACCTTTCTACCAGTTTTGTTGTTACCGTCCCCGTTCTCCACATATAATGCTCCCTGTGCAGTACGTAATAGGATTGGTTAGTTAATCCTCTGTGGGTAATGTAATACGTACCTAACATTCTACTGTTTATTGCAGGTTCTCACGATGCACAGGTATCCCACCCTCCCGGCACTCACGGGAGTCTCCCAGGTTCCGGGGTGGTATCCTGCAAAACCCCTAAACGTCCCCTCACATGCCCCAGGAATGCCCTGCCACCTCCCTAACCCCAACTCCGTCCCACCCCTTGGATGACATCATCTGTGACACGACACGCCATCACATCCCAGTCACGCCCCTGGGCCCGGAAGCCACATTTGGCAGGGTGGGATGTCTGTATGAAGTATTTCCTTAGCATGAGTTACTGCATCGTGGGAACCCAGCAGGTACAGAGCGTGGAAGGTCGCCCCTGTATAAAAGACGTTCATCGTGGGATATGGGGAACCCAGCAGGTATGGAGCGTGGAAGGTCGCCCCTGTATAAAAGACGTTCATCGTGGGATATGGGGAACCCAGCAGGTACAGAGCGTGGAAGGTCGCCCCTGTATAAAAGACGTTCATCGTGGGATTGGGAGAACCCAGCAGGTATAGAGCGTGGAAGGTCGCCCCTGTATAAAAGACGTTCATCGTGGGATTGGAGAACCCAGCAGGTATGACGTGGAAGTCGCCCCTGTATAAAAGACGTTCATCGTGGGATTGGGAGAACCCAGCAGGTATAGAGCGTGGAAGGTCGCCCCTGTATAAAAGACGTTCATCGTGGGATTGGGGGAACCCAGCAGGTACGGAGCGTGGAAGGTCACCCCTGTATAAAAGACGTTCATCGTGGGATTGGGGGAACCCAGCAGGTACCAGAGCGTGGAAGGTCACCCCTGTATAAAAACGTTCATCGTGGATTGGGGGAACCCAGCAGGTACAGAGCGTGGAAGGTCACCCCTGTATAAAGACGTTCATCGTGGGATTGGGGGAACCCAGCAGGTACAGAGCGTGGAAGTTCACCCCTGTATAAAAGACGTTCATCGTGGGATTGGGGGAACCCAGCAGGTACAGAGCGTGGAAGGTCACCCCTGTATAAAAGACGTTCCGTGGATTGGGGGAACCCACAGTACAGACGTGGAAGGTCGCCCCTGTATAAAAGACTTCATCGTGGGATTGGGGAACCCAGCAGGTACAGAGCGTGGAAGGTCACCCTGTATAAAGACTTCATCGTGGATTGGGGGAACCCAGCAGTACCAGAGCGTGAAGGTCACCCCTGTATAAAGACGTTCATCGTGGGATTGGGGGAACCCAGCGGTACAGAGCGTGGAAGTCGCCCCTGTATAAAAGACGTTCATCGTGGGATCAGGGGAACCCAGCAGGTACGAGCGTGGAAGGTCGCCCCTGTATATAAAGATGTTCATCGTGGGATTGGGGGAACCCAGCAGGTACGGCGTGGAAGGTCGCCCCTGTATAAAAACGTTCATCGTGGGATCAGGGGAACCCAGCAGGTACAGAGCGTGGAAGGTCGCCCCTGTATAAAAGATGTTCATCGTGGGATTGGGGGAACCCAGCAGGTACAGAGCGTGGAAGGTCGCCCCTGTATAAAAGTTCATCGTGGGATCAGGGGAACCCGCAGGTACGGAGCGTGGAAGGTCGCCCCTGTATAAAAGACGTTCATCGGGGATTGGGGGAACCCAGCAGGTACAGAGCGTGGAAGGTCGCCCCTGTATAAAAGACGTTCATCGTGGGATTGGGGGAACCCAGCAGGTACGGAGCGTGGAAGGTCGCCCCTGTATAAAAGACGTTCATCGTGGGATTGGGGGAACCCAGCAGGTACGGAGCGTGGAAGGTCGCCCCTGTTTAAAAGACGTTGATTTTCATGCTATTAAGTAGTGAAAAACAACCACATTTTTATTGCATGGAGTGTCTGTACCAATAATAGAAACAGTGGAAGCCCCGTAAATAAGGAGTTAAACCTGCGCTAACCCAATATTACACCGGGAATCTTTGGGGTTGACTCAGTTTTGGCCCTTTGCAGCTGATATTGAATCTCCCATTATTCCTCTAGGTCTCCTCCAGCTCAGACCTGACCTGCTCTCATTGCAAGCTCGATGAACAACCATAGATACCAGTCGTTTAAACAGCTGATCGTACGTATCTTTACTGCTTACATGTGATCAACTGTTTAAAAACAGCTGATGATCCCTACACTACAGCAAATCACAGCAATCAAATTTATCTAGGCCACTGTAATTGATGATATGGTACAGAAAGAACTAAATAAGGTTAATATTAATAAATCTGGACCGGATAAAATACATCCTCGGGTACTTAGGGAGCTAAGTTCAGTTTTATCTAGGCCATTGTAACTGAGGATATGGTACTCGAAAGAACTAAATAAGGTTAATATTAATAATCTCCTGGACCGGATAAAATACATCCTCGTTACTTAGGGGCTAAGTTCCAGTTTTATCTACCATTGTAACCGAGGATATGGTACAGAAAGAACTAAATAAGGATAATATTAATAATCTCCTGGACCGGATAAATACATCCTCGGGTACTTGGGAGCTAAGTTCAGTTTTATCTAGGCCATTGTAACCGAGGATATGTACAGAAAGTACAATAAGGTTAATATAATAAATCTCCTGGACCGGATAAAATACATCCTCGGGTACTTAGGGAGCTAAGTTCAGTTTTATCTAGGCCATTGTAACTGAGGATATGGTACAGAAAGAACTAAATAAGGTTAATATTAATAAATCTCCTGGACCGGATACAATATACTCCTCGGGTACTTAGGGAGCTTTCATTTTTATCTAGGCCATTGTAACTGAGGATATGGTACAGAAAGAACTAAATAAGGTTAATATTAATAAATCTCCTGGACTGGATAAAATACATCCTCGGGTACTTAGGAGCTAAGTTCAGTTTTATCTAGGCCATGTGTAACCGAGAATATGGTACAGAAAGAACTAAATAAGGTTATATTGATAAATCTCCTGGACCGGATACAATACATCCTCGGTACTTAGGGAGCTAAGTTCAGTTTTATCTAGGCCATTGTAACCGAGGATATGGTACAGAAAGAACTAAATAAGGTTAATATTGATAATCTCCTGGACCGGATACAATACATCCTCGGTACTTAGGGAGCTAAGTTCAGTTTTATCTAGGCCATTTGTAACTGGGATATGGTACGAAAGAACTAAATAAGGTTAATATTAATAAATCTCCTGACCGGATAAAATACATCCTCGGGTACTTAGGGAGCTAAGTTCAGTTTTATCTAGGCCATTGTACACCGAGGATATGGTAAGAAAGAACTAAATAGGTTAATATTGATAAATCTCCTGGACCGGATACAATACATCCTCGTGTACTTAGGGAGCTAAGTTCAGTTTTATCTAGGCCATTGTAACCGAGGATATGGTACAGAAAGAACTAAATAAGGTTAATATTGATAAATCTCCTGGACCGGATGCAATACATCCTCAGGTACTTAGGGAGCTAAGTTCAGTTTTATCTAGGCCATTGTAACCGAGGATATGGTACAGAAAGAACTAAATAAGGTTAATATTGATAAATCTCTGGACCGGATACAAACATCTCTGGGTACTTAGGGAGCTAAGTTCAGTTTTATCTAGCCATTGTAACCGAGGATATGGTACAGAAAGAACTAAATAAGGTTAATGTTGATAAATCTCCTGGACCGGATACAATACATCCTCGGGTACTTAGGGAGCTAAGTTCAGTTTTATCTAGGCCATTGTAACAGATATGGTACAGAAAGAACTAAATAAGGTAATATAATAAATCTCCTGGACCGGATAAAATACATCCTCGGTACTAGGAGCTAAGTTCAGTTTTATCTAGGCCATTGTAACTGAGATATGGTACAGAAAGAACTAAATAAGGTAATTATAAAATCTCCTGGACCGGATAAATACATCCTCGGTACTTAGGGAACTAAGTTCATTTTATCTAGGCCAGTGTAACTGAGGATAGGTACAGAAAGAACTAAATAAGGTTAATATTAATAAACTCCTGGACCGATCCAATCATCCTCGGGTACTTAGGGAGCTAAGTTCAGTTTTATCTATGACATTGTAACCGAGGATATGGTACAAAAGAACTAAATAAGGTTAATATTAATAAATCTCCTGGACCCAGATAAAATACATCCTCGGGTACTTAGGGAGCTAAGTTCAGTTTTATCTAGGCCTGTAACTGAGGATATGTACAAAAGAACTAAATAAGGTTAATATTAATAAATCTCCTGGACCGGATAATACATCCTCGGGTACTTAGGGAGCTAAGTTCAGTTTTTCTAGGCCCATTGTTTCTTATTTTTTGCTGATTCCCATGTCCGTGGTGTGCCTCTGGATTGGAAAAAGGCTGATGTTATTCCAATTTCAAAAAGGGTCGTCGTTCACAGGCCGGGTAATTACAGGCCTGTAAGTTTAACTTCATGTTGGGGAAGATCCTGGAAAGTTTAATAAGGGAACATGTTCTAGAGTATGTTCAAGGACTGACATTATAAGTAGTAACCAGCATGGATTTAGGAGGAATAATCTTGTCAAACTAACTTTCTAGGCTTTTATGAGGAAGTAAGTAGAAATTTGACTCTGGTATAGCAGTGATTAGTTTACTTGATTTTGCAAAGGCTTTTGATACAGTCCCCCATAGGCGACTGATGAATAAGCTAAGGTCTGTTGGTCTGGGGAGTCCACATTGTACATGGATAGAAAATGGTTAATGAATAGGATGCAGGAGTAGTTGTTAATGGGGCTTCATCATGATGGACTAAAGTGCTAAGTGGGGGCCACAGGGTTCTGTGTTGGGCCTCTTCTATTTAATCTATTTATTAATGATTTGGAATGGTATTGTCATCAAGGTTTCTGTGTTTGCTGACGACACAAAACTTTGTCGACCATTAAAAACTTCAGAGGATGTGCAATCGTTACAGAGGGATCTAGATAGATTGTCACATTGGGCTGCTAAGTGGCAGATGAGATTCAATGTTGAGGAATGGAAGGTGATGCATTTTGGACTTAAAAATCATTGTGAATCCCTGTTGGAAAGGGATATTGGAGTTTTGGTGCATAACAAACTTAAAGGTAGCAAGCAGTGCCAGACGGTAACAGCCAGAGCCAGCATGGTATTGTCTTGTATAAAGCGAGGTATGGATTCAAGGGAGGAAAATTTAATTCTCCCTCTTTACAAAGCATTGGTAAGGCCTCATTTGGAATATGCAGTGCAATTTTGAATCCTGTGTACAAAAAGACATCTTTGAAATGGAAGGGTTTAGAGAGGGCAACTAAATTAATAAGGGATTGGGGGAGCTTGAATATGAAGAGAGACTGGAAAAGTTACAATTATGTACGCTGGAGAAAAGGCGCTTGCGTGGGGATATGATTACGTGTGTATAAATACATTAACGGGCCATACAAAACTATCTGGGGCATTGTTCACCAATAGAACATGTCAGAGGACACGTGGACATCCCTTAAGACTTGAAGATAAAGGTTTAGGCTTCAAGTTGGGAAAGGGTGTCACTGTGAGAATGGTAAAGCTAGGGAACTGTCTTCCAGTGGACGTTGTTATGGCAGGTTCATTGGTCAGTTTAATAAAAAGCTGGATGAGTTTTCTACAAACAAGGAATGTTACAAGTTACTGGATTGATACATAAAGTAGAGTTGGAAAGGGTTTGTCCACTGTGAGAACGGTAAAAGCTGGAACTGTCCTCCAGTGGACGTTGTTATGGGATGTTCATTGGTCAGTTTAATAAAAAGCTGGATGGGTTTCTACAACACAGGAATGTTACAAGTTACTGGGATTGATAATAAAGTAGAGTTGGAAAGGGTTTTGTCACTGTGAGAACGGTAAAGCTATGGAACTGTCTTCCAGTGGACGTTGTTATGGCAGGTTCATTGGTCAGTTTAATAAAAAAGCTGGATGAGTTTTCTACAAACAAGGAATGTTAAAGTTACTGGTATTGATACATAAAGTAGAGTTGGGAAAGGGTTTTGTCACTGTGAGAACGGTAAAGCTATGGAACTGTCTCCATTTGGACGTTGTTATGGCAGGTCATTGTCAGTTTAATAAAAAGCTGGATGAGTTTCTACAAACAAGGAATGTTACAAGTTACTGGTATTGATACATAAAGTAGAGTTGGAAAGGGTTGGTATTATCACGGATGGAGCTATTGAAGCTATGGACTTTCCCTTCCAGTGGACGTTGTTATGGCAGGTTCGTTTTAATAAAAGCTGATGAGTTTCTACAACAGGAAGTTAAAATTACTGGTATTGGTACATAAAGTAGAGTTGGGAAGGGTTTGTCACTGTGAGAACGGTAAAAGCTATGGAACTGTCTCCAGTGGACGTTGTTATGGCAGTTTCATTGGTCGTTTAATAAAAGCTGGATAGTTTCTACAAACAAGAATGTTACAAGTTACTGGTATTGATACATAAAGTAGAGTTGGGAAAGGGTTTGTCACTGTGAGAACGGTAAAGCTATGGAACTGTCTTCCAGTGGACGTTGTTATGGCAGGTTCATTGGTCAGTTTAATAAAAAGCTGGATGAGTTTCTCACAAACAAGGAATTTACAAGTTACTGGTATTGATACATAAAGTAAGTTGGAAGGGTTTGTCACTGTGAGAACGGTAAAGCTATGGAACTGTCTTCCAGTGGACGTTTGTTAGGCAGGTTCATTGGTCAGTTTATAAAAAGCTGGATGAGTTTCTACAAACAAGGAATTTACAAGTTACTGGTATGATCATAAAGTAGAGTTGGGAAAGGTTTGTCACTGTGAGAACGGTAAAGCTATGGAACTGTCTTCCAGTGGACGTTGTTTATGGCAGGTTCATTGGGTCAGTTTAATAAAACTGGATGAGTTTCTACAACAGGAATGTTTTACAAGTTACTGGTATTGATACATAAAGTAGAGTTGGGAAAGGGTTTGTCACTGTGAGAACGGTAAAGCTATGGAACTGTCTTCCAGTGGAACGTTGTTATGGCAGGTTCATTGTCAGTTTAATAAAAAGCTGGATGAGTTTTCTAAAACAGGAATGTTACAAGTTTACTGGGATTGATACATAAAGTAGAGTTGATCCAGGGAAATTTCCCATTGCCACTTGGAGTCAGAAGGATCCCCTTCATAAATTTGGGTGGGGTTTTGCCTTCCTTGGATCAACAGTTAGGCAGGAATAGTAGGGATATTGCTAGATGGGTTGGACTGATGGACGTATGTCTTTATTCAACCTCAAATACTATATTATACTGTACTATATTGTACTTACTGTACTGTAACTTAATATACTACACTGTACTATACTTATACTGTACTATACTATACTACACTGAACTATACTATACTATACTATACTGTACTATAATGTACTATACTTACTGTACTGTACTGTACTATACTATACTATACTGTACTATACTGTACTGTACCTGTACTATACTATATCTGTACTGTACTGTACTATACTGTACTGTACTATATAATACTGTAACTGTACTATACTATATATACTATACTGTACTTACTATACTGTACTTATAATTATTATTTCACCGAGTACTTCAGCAGGTTAGAATTGTGTTAGAAAGGTGAGTGTGTTACAAGAAAAACATCCAATTATCACCAACCTTTTTTTATAACTTTATTATAATAACACAATAGCATTTGCTGCTTTTTATATAAGATTAACTTGATGTCTAACAAAAGTAAATTCAATATTTGGTTACGTTCCCCCCACAACTGCACCAGGGTTGTCATGTGGCCCCCAGGGAAAATGAATTTTCACCCCTACATTAAACCAATCATAGTCATATTGCCATAGACCCACTCAACACAGCAGGAGACCACCCCTCTATCTTTGATCAGACTGCCCCCTGGTGGATAATAACAACATATCTACAGGTAGAACAACCTATGAACAATAGAGGTTCTGGTCAGTGTATAGATATGTTATAACCATAGGTTTTGTGATAGAGAGCTTATGGCACATATGAAGTTTTGGGAAAAAGAGAAATCTCGGACGTGGTTTCCATGCCTGGGTACTTCAAATGTGGCACTAACCAGATTGTCCTGTCTTAAAATAGGGTCCGGTATCAGAACCTATGACCAACGCCATGTTCTTACCTGCGAGCGCGCTATAGTTTAGTTGAATCGGGAAATGTCAGCTGAATCAGTGGAGTGCGCTCGCAGGTAAGTGTTGAATTGCTGCGGTCATGGCTCATGTAACTGTAATTAGAAACAGGAGGTAAGACATGGGTACCTTACCTCCCGTTCTTCAAGTATTTTTCAAAAAAAAGTTCATCTTTTGAGTGAACTAATCCTTAAATCCAGAGGATGTTTATTGTAACAGCATGTGACCTGTAAACATACGTGTGGCATGATTGGTCTAGCAAAAGGACCTGAGGCTTTGCTGCACCTGGGCTATAGTTCTAAGCAGTAACAGGGAGATTCAATGAAAGTTCTTATCATTTAAAATGGTGCTATTTTCCCCAACCAATCAGATGTTATTTAACATTTGAAAGCTACATCTGATTGGTTGGGGCAAAATTAGCACCATTTTAAACGATAAGAAACTTAATTGAATCTCCCTGCTAGTGTGCTACCCATCTTGTATACTGTTGTATAGAGAGGTATATGATATACGGAGTGTTAACCCAATAGACAAGGGCTGGGGGCCCTGCACATGGCCCACCCCCCTAGGGAAGTGCGTTGGATATCAGATTCCTATTTTTATTTATTGTCTGGTGGTGGTTTCTAGCAATACGGATGGGATTGTGGGAATTAATGTGCCCTCTGGCTGGAATGGTTCTCCCCTAACAATGCTCTATTCTCTTGCTTACATGGTCACAAAATTTCCAAAGCCGTTTAATGGTCTCTGTACTTACAGTTAATATATTTCCACCATCTCCCTGTATCTGTTCTGTAAGTGTATTAATGCTGCAATCTGATTGGTCTCCTCCTTCCCATGAAGCCGACTCCTCTTTAATCCCATTGGATATATAATTATCTGACAAGCTGTTATTTAGGTTACATCCCATGATAGTAGTAGATGGATCTGTTCCCTGTATCTGTTCTGTAGTATTGCTGCAATCTGATTGGTTTTCTCCAATACATAAAGCCAACTCCTCTTTAGGAACATGTGCTCCTACGTGTTGATAGACTGGAGAAATGTCAGTACTTCTGTCTACCCACATTATTCCTTCTTCAGTCACAATCTTGCTTGGTTCCATTTTACAAAATGTTGCTCCCAGGTGGGATTTAAGTTTGTTCTTACTTTCATGTTCAAAACCTGCAAAAGATAATAACTGGAGTTAGTCTTTCTAGCAATGTCAAATAAATAGATCCAATTCATTGACAGATGTTCATTACAATGACATGGGAACAGAAAAGCATTTCAGGTGCCATTTCTCTTATGATAGTAATGGGCATGCTGGAATGGAGTGACACTGTGTGTGTGGGCATGCTGGAATTTACTTCCATACTTGGCCGTACATGCCTCCTTATCCTCTATGCTCCTCCCTCCGTTGTGTTATTAGCCCCCTGATCCCTAACTTCTCTATCTACCCCTGTGTAGTTCAACGTACCCTCCCCCTATACCTAGTTTAAAATCTCCTCCAACCCTCTAGCCATCTTCTCCCCCAAAACAGCTGCACCATCATCATTGAGGTGCAATCCGTCTCTACTAAAGAGCCTGTAGCCAACATAAGTCAGCCCAGTTCTCTAAAAACCCAAACCCCATCACCTTACACCACTCTCTTAGCCCCACCCAATAATCAGTCTACACGATCCACCACATGTCGAACCCTAGCACCAGGCAGGGAACACACTGTTCGGCATGTAGGCTCTTGGCAACAGATTACCCTATCTACCCTTCTAATAATGGAGTCCCCTACCACTACCACCTGCCTATCCTTCCTAGCCCCCAGTTCTCCCTCCCTTGTATAGGAGATGGCCGTCCCCTGGGTGCTCAAAGGAACGGCCCGCTCCATACATGCTGCTTCCGAGCCATCATCCTCCACATTTTTACCTAACACGGCAAATCTATTGGGATCGACCAACTGGGAAGAAGCGCCCCTATCAGTCCCCTATTTCCCCTGGTGACCCTTCTTAAACCCTTTTTTGTTGTAAACGCTTTTGTTTCTTAACGCACCCCTTAAAAACAAACAAACCCCTTTAACGCCCTCACCGGCGATCCGCTTCTCAGCTGTCAGGCGCAGTGTCCTGATCGCATGTCTATCTTTTGTATTTTGATAGTCGTTCGGTCAGGACAGTGCACGTGACAGCTGAGAAGGAGACGCGAGTGGAGTGCCGGTAAGGTAAGTCTTGTAGTGTTCCCGGGCATTCTGTTATTCACAGGGAGGTGGGAACAAGCATTCTCACCTCCCCGTGAATAACAGATACAGATTTCATGTACGTAACGAAGTTTAGTGTCCCTTTAAGCCATTTACTGTATACAAGTCATGGATGAATATATCTTTTAGATTGATTTTATAAATAACTGTTTGTATCCTGTTGGTTAGGATCTATTCAATGTTTTACAGAAAGTCATAGTTAATGAATCATTTTGGTCTGTCTGCTGCTTATGTGTCTTGTCCTCTTATTACATTACACTTTTATACTCCGTGAAATTAGAATATTGATTGTATTCGTGAGGATTGGAGACTCGGATGAGTAGTTTGATGTCCAATGTATGTGTGGTATTTTTCCCTTTAAAAGGGAACATGTGACTGACTTAACACTGGGAGTGGGATTTAAACAGCTTTTTATTTAAACACTCTGTGCCTATGGTTAAGGACCGATGAAGGTCCGAAACGCGTAAGGCATGTTTCAAGAGACATCCAGATGGTTTTAACTGTATGAGATAAGTAGTTGGGTTATTTCTTTCTGAATCCCGGCATACAGTATGTGAGCTTCTATTGATGTGAATATTCTTAGAGTGTGGACCTAGCAAGAGGCTTGGGGTTCTAGCATCTGGGCCAACTGGAATTCCTGGTAAGCGGATATAATGTTAGCTGTATTGAGATAATCATTAGACAAGGGGTTTAGGGCCTATGAACCTGGACCACGTGTGCAGTGCTGCCAGTTGTTCTCACCCAGTGTAGCTCCTATCAAAGAGGCCCAGAAGCTTCCTGGCATGGCATCTCACCTCGCACGTGAAATAGACTCTTTATGGGGTCAATGGGCTGCATTAGGGAGGACTCCGCAGATGCGGGGGATACTGGCACCTGTGTAGTGTAGGCAACATGTCCACCAGTAATCATTTCCGGAAACTGTATAGTTGCTCACTCTGTAGCCAGTAGAGACACAGCACAAGGCAGGGAGAGTGTGGTCCTACCGTACATTGGTGATAGGCCAGTGTAGACAACACTCTCCCATGCAGTGGTTGGCACTTTACAGCATGAAGGAGCCCATCAGCCACAATATATGTGCAAGGACCCCAGGATTAAGACCATGAAAGAGAAGGAGCAGTTCTGGGAGGCCACTTATTTAGATCCTGCTATAAGGGTCAGAGTTCATCCTCACATCTCAGAGAGAAGGCAGAATGCAGCGCTACAAGACGGAGAGACTGTTACCTCTGTCCTACCTTCCCAGATAGGGATCAGCAAGGCACATGTCCCCAGTGTATGAGGCTGTTCTGCTAGCCCCACCTGCTGTCATTCTACAGGCAACACCACAGTTACCAGGTCGCTGACTATATCAGATCCAGGACTGGTGTAGACACATTAAACACTATAAACAGATATCGAACCACCCAAAGAATTCAACAAAATGATATTCCAGAATATATATTGATACCGTGTATATATTTAATAGAATAAACCAGATAAACAATTTACATTCATTCAACCAGTAATACGAATAAATGGTTAAATACATGGAAGGATCTGGTCAGCTTACCTAATAAAAAGGTCTATTTCATATAGCAGATTAATAATATATACATGTCTGTGCAGCACCATCTAAACAAAATATACTATATACATGTGTACAGTACTATATAGAATATATATTATATACATGTGTACAGTACTATATAGAATATATATTATATACATGTCCACAGTACTATATAGAATATATATTATATACATATGTGTATGCAGCACTATATATACAATAGATTACCGTATAAACCTATTTTTACCTGGAAAATCTAGTAAAAGTGATTAACTCGAGTATAAACCGAGGGTAAAAATTATAACCACTAATGCAAACCTGTAATTAGTCAAACATAACGTAACATCTACATAACCATTACATACGGTAACTACAGTAAACTAGCACTGTAATTTGGCGACAGTAACAGTCCAGTAACCAACTATTCCATGGCACTCCAGATGTTTGCATACTACAACTCCCAGCATGCTTTGTTTGCTGGGAGTTGTAGTTTCTAAACATTTGGGGTGACAAGGTTTAACACTAATGCTCCCTTACAGTACAATGTCATTTGGCCCCAATAAAAAAACAATACAGATATATATATCAACACAACATAGTAAAATGCATTACAGGTTATCCACAGTGCCACCCTCGCTCCCTCCTTCTCCACTGTATAGACCTAATAGCCTAAATCCCCCATACATAAAACAATGCTTACGGAGGGCTGGGCTGAGGGCTCTCTTAGGATCTACCGGTTCACACCGTGTGGGCCTGCAGTCAGGACACACTGATGACGTAAGCGGGACGTGTGTAACTTACTTGCCCGACGTGCCTGTGTCTTCTGCCTGAGCCTCTCACAGCTCCGGTCCTGGTGTCTCCGGTCTCCTTCTACAATATTTCCATACTGAATGCTTCCATCCTTCTCCTGGCTACAATTTCAGGTTGGATCTATGGCTTTTTGCTGCTCCCTCAGCGTATGAACCGAGTATAAACCGAGGCCGGATTTTTAAGGTGATTTTCAAACCAAAAAACCTTGGTTTATACTCGAGTATATACACACACGTGTGCAGCACTATCAGGGACATTCAATACTAGTGTTTATCAGTACACATGGTGCTAATTTAGCCCCAACCAATCAGATCTTATTTAACATTTGAAAACTTCCGATTGGTCGAGGCAAAATTAGCACCATTTTCTACGCTTTTTATTGAATCTCCCCGATAGTGCTGCACACGTGTGTGTATATAATCAGAACCTTATATAATCACAATCATTATCACGTCACCAATAAATTAAATAGGATAGGGAGAGAATAAGGCTTCCAAGCTCCCCTTTCAAAAATATGCAAATAAGGAACAGAGACTTCTGGGTAATTTCCATGCTTCCATGGAAGCTTTTAGGAAGCTATATCTTTAAAAAGTATAGCTTCCTAAAAGCTGCCATGGAAACATGGGAATCATTATCACAACATTGATTTACTGTCTGCCCGTCAGTACAATTCTAGTTAAAATTTCCATAACCACATCTGCTATAGCACGGATTTTCTTTTTTGAAACCCCTCCCCCCAACAAACCTTTACCACTTATCTTTTAGCCTGATGCCCTGCTGATATTTCTGGGTAGCAGCAGTAAGTTATGGACAAGGCAAATGATGTCACAGCCAATGACTGTTCCATGAGTCGCCTACACTGTGCATGGAAGCAGGAACATTGGGCAGGATTCCAGATAAGTGGTTATGATAAGAGCTTCACAAGTATTACAGTTTGTGGGTTGGGCGGTATCTGCTTGTATAAAAATGCATTTTAAATTGCAAAATGGTCCCTGTGTGTAACTACAGGAATTCAGACAACAAAACTGTTCCACAAGGATAACAAGGAGCTACTACGTGTGGATTTTGCTATGCCTCCTTAGCTGTGGACGGTGAGTAAAACATTCTCCACATTCATTACACTTAAATGGTTTCTCCCCAGTGTGGAGTCTTATATGATCATCAAGAGATCGTTTTTGTGTAAAATTTTTACCACATTCAGAGCAACGAAATGGTCTCTTTTCTGTGTGAGTCTTACAATGAACTAAAAGTTTAGAGTGACGAGGAAAATATTTCCCACAAACAGGGCAAGAAAATGGTTTGCTAAGACTGTGAATATTTTGATGAACAGAAAGCAACGTGCTTGATGTAAAACACTTTCCACATTCAGAACAAGCAAATGGTTTCTCTCCTGTGTGGATTCTGTAATGCACTTTAAGGTAAGATCGACTTGTAAAACATTTCCCACATTCAGAACAAGAAAATGGTTTTTCTGCTTTGTGGGTTCTTAAATGATCATTAAGATGTGTGCGACGTTTAAAGGATTTTCCACATTCGGAACAAGAAAAAGGCCTCTCTCCTGTGTGAGTTCTTTGATGTAAAGTAAGTTCTGAACTTGTATTAAAACATTTATCACACTTAGAACAACTAAATGGTTTCTCTCCTGTGTGGATCCTGTAATGCACTCTAAGGCTAGATCGACATGCAAAACACTTCCCACATTCAGAACAACAAAACGGTTTCTCTCCTGTGTGGGTCCTGCAATGCTCTTTTAGGTTAAATAGACCTACAAAACATTTCCCACATTCAGAACAACAAAATGTTTTTTCTCCTTTGTGAATTTTGAAATGTTCGTTAAGATATGATTGACATTTAAATGATTTGTCACACTGGGAACAGTAAAATGGTTTCTCTCCTGTGTGAGTTCTTTGGTGAACAGTAAGGTCTGAACGTCTACTGAAACTTTTTCCACATTCAGTGCAAGAAAATGGCTTTAATACTTCGGTACGCAAGTGAATTTTTTGATGATGAGTAACATCTGATTGGCTAGAAAAACATTTCCCACATTCAGAACATGGAAATGATTTCTCTCTGTGCAATCTGTTGTGCTTATCGAGGTATGCTTTAAGAGAAAAACATTTCCCACATTCAGAGCAAATATATGGTTTTTCTCTTTTGTGAATATTTAAATGTGTATTAAGAAGATATGGATACTTAAAACATTTCCCACATTCAGGGCATGGAAATGATGTCTCTCTGTGGAGTCTGTAGTGCTTTTTAAGGTAAGATTTTAGAGAAAAACATTTTCCACATTCCGAGCAAGTGTATGGTTTTTCTCCTTTGTGAATTTTTACATGTTTATTAAGAAGATATTGATACTTAAAACATTTCCCACATTCATGACAAGAGAATGGTTTCTCCCCTGCGTGATATTTAGCATGTTCATTAAGGTCTGAGTATGTGCTAAACTGTTTATCACAAAATGCACATTTCAACACTTTACTGTCTGTGATATCATTATCGAATTTATTGCATTTTCTATCTATCAAGTCCCCATTTTGGCTATTTCTCAAGCTACAAGTAGATACATTTGTTCCCTGTTCTGTAAGTGCATTAATGCTGCAATCTGATTGGTTTCCTCCTTCCCATGAAGCCGACTCCTCTTTAATCCCATTGGATATATAATTATCTGACAAGCTGTTATTTAGGTTACATCCCATGATAGTAGTAGATGTATCTGTTCCCTGTATCTGTTCTGTAAGTGTATTAATGCTGCAATCTGATTGGTTTACTCCTTCACGTAAGGTTGACTCCTCTTTAATCCCATTGGATATATAATTATCTGACAAGCTGTTATTTAGGTTACATCCCATGATAGTAGTAGATGTATCTGTTCCCTGTATCTGTTCTGTAAGTGTATTAATGCTGCAATCTGATTGGTTTCCTCCTTCACATGAAGACGACTCCTCTTTAATCCCATTGGATATATAATTATCTGACAAGCTGTTATTTAGGTTAAAAAAAATATCTACTCATGATAGTAGTCGATGTATCTGTTCCCTGTATCTGTTCTGTAAGTGTATTAATGTTGCAATCTGATTGGTTTCCTCCTTCCCATGATTAGGTTACATCCCATGATAGTAGTAGATGTATCTGTTCCCTGTATCTGTTCTGTAAGTGTATTAATGCTGCAATCTGATTGGTTTCCTCCTTCCCATGATTCCGACTCTTCTTTAATCCCATTGGAGACATAATTATCTGACAAGCTGTTATTTAGGTTACATCCCATGATAGTAGTAGATTTATCTGTCCCTGTATCTGTTCTGTAAGTGTTTATGTCTGCAATCTGATTGGTTTCCCCTCCTTCCATGAAGACGACTCCTCTTTATTCCCATTGGATATAAATTATCTGACAAGCTGTTTTTTAGGTTACATCCCATGATAGTAGTAGATGTATCTGTTCCCTGTATCTGTTCTTGTAAGTGTATTAATGCTGCAATCTGATTGGTTTCCTCTCTTCATGAAGCCGACTCCTCTTTAATCCATTGGATATATAATTATCTGACAAGCTGTTATTTAGGTTACACCAATAGTAGTATATGTTATCTTGTTCCCTGTATCTGTTCTGTAAGTGTATTAATGTGCAATATGTATGGTTTCCTCCTTTCATGAAGCCGACTCCTCTTTAATCCCATTGGTATATAAGTTATCTGACAGCTGTTATTTAGGTTACATCCATGATAGTAGTAGATGTATCTGTTCCCTGTATCTGTTCTGTAAGTGTATTAATGCTGCAATCTGATTGGTTTCCTTCCTCCTCCTCCCATGAAGCCGACTCCTCTTATCCCATTGGATATATAAGTTTATCTGACAAGCTGTTATTTAGGTTACATCCCATGATAGTAGTAGATTATCTGTTCCCTGTATCGTTCTGTAGTGTATTAATGCGCCATCTGATTGGTTTCCCTCCTCCTCCCATGCCGACCTCTTTTAATCCATTGGCTGGTGGGTTGATTCAGGTTCGAGAATTGGTCATGTATTGGATGTTCTCCGCATAAAACCGTTGCTGGTGCTCATTTTATCCACAACACTTGTGTTTATATTATTGATGGATATTATCTGTAATGTATTAGCGCATCTGTCCGTTTATATTCCCAGCAATCCTGGGATAAGAACACAATACATCGAAATCTCACGTGATGTTTTATCACAAACCCTTCACAATGTTACTTAGAAACAGAAATCCAGTAGATAAAACACTAGGATATTGCGCTCCTTATACACCGTCTGTTCATGTCTGACGGACGATTAACCTTGATAATGATTGGTTACTAGTTCTACTATAAATTAATACTCTAAAATTAACACTAATTCCATACTTTACATAAATGATGTGGGGTCCTGTACTATAGAAAGCTAGATCAGAGATGTAACTACCCCGGGTTCAGCACCTGCTGGGGCCTGAATTTTCACCTTTTCTTTCCACGATCACAGCCCCACCACTAAATTCACTGTACATAAATCGCAGCAGGAGGGCCCATTATAGTTTTACTTACTGGGGAGCTCCTATTATGATATAAGTGATGGCACCGCGAGCGATTCATTCTACACTCCGTTACCTGTCTATGTTTTCTTAATCTTGTCCACCACAACATTACTCACCCAGTGGGTGCCATCTGCTGTGGATTCTCCACTCCATTCACTTCCCTGTAAAAGGTCTTTGTTTCCCGTTTAAAAGATTCGTCCCACTCCTCCCAAGGTCAACATAGATGGAACATCCTCAACACTTATGGCAACCTGGCCACCAAATGTTACAGGTCACCACCCACAGAGAGACGAATTTATCATCCACTGTTACATAACCAATCACGGATTGGGACATCCCACACTCTCCAGTCACGGTGGATGATGTTGGAGATGAGGTCCGGATCTTCTTGTCATTTTCCTTCTGTAATGACGAGCGAGACGGATGGGCACAGTTGGGGGATGGAGCCTCGCAGACCTTCCAACTACGTCAGTGCAGCTCTGTGGACGCCATCCGCCAGGCTTCTTCATTACAATGTAATCCTATATAGGGGGAGAGATGAGGTTTAATATCTATTATAGAGATAATTCCCATGTTATATGTACAGTAGAGACTCCCCATGTCATGTTCCAGTTATTCCCAACAAGATTCCCCTCCCTGTCCCAGTCCCCTCACCTGTCCCAGTCAGCAGATAGATAATGTCCAGTGTGAGAGCTTCGGATCCTCTCTTCCGCTGGTTTTTATCCTTGTTCCCCATCACTGGTCAGTCTCTTCTCCCCACATCCCCATTAGGGTCCTTGTGGAAGTCTCCCCTGTAATTAACCAGAAATGACAGAAACACAGACACAGATTATACCCTATTAAACCTTCCTAGAGGAAGGGGATCAGTCAACCCCCTCACCATTATCTCCATATATCTCCAACCTGGCTCCCCAATATGGCTGATAGATTATCTATCTATCTACAAGCAATCACAATGTTTATATTTATTTATATATTTCTACACCTTCCCTATTGTATCTGTATGTACCCACCTAACTAGATTGTAAGCTCTATGGGACAGGGACCCTTCCTATGTTTACATGGTACAATTCACTTGTATACTTATTAATGTACAATATTATTATATATTTATATTATTTCTACCCCCTATGTATCTGTATGTTACCCCACCTAACTAGATTGTAAGCTCTATGGGACAGGCCTCTTTCCTAATGTTACATGGTACATTCACTTGTATACTTTTTAATGTACAATATTATTATATATTTATATTATTTCTACCTTCCCTATGTATCTGTATGTTACCCCCACCTAACTAGATTGTAAGCTCTAGGGACAGGGATCTCTTTCCTAATGTTACACGGTACATTCACTTGTATACTTATTAATGTACAATATTATTATATATTTATATTATTTCTACCTTCCCTATGTATCTGTATGTTACCCACCTCAACTAGATTGTAAGCTCTATGGGACAGGGACCTCTTTCCTAGTTACATGTAGTACATTCACTTGTATACTTATTAATGTACAATATTATTATATATTTATATTATTCTAACCTTCCCTATGTATCTGTAGTTTACCCCACCTAACTAGATTGTAAGCTCTATGGACAGGATCTCTTTCCTAATGTTCACGCATTCACTTGTATACTTATTAATGTACAATATTATTATATATTTATAATTATTTCTACCTTCCCTATGTATCTGTATGTTAACCCACCTAACTAGATTGTAAGCTCTATGGGACAGGACCTCTTTCCTAATGTTACATGGTACATTCACTTGTATACTTATTAATGTACATATTATTATATATTTATATTATTTCTACCTTCCCTATGTATCTGTATGTTTCCCCACCTAACTAGATTGTAAGCTCTATGGGACAGGGACCTCTTTCCTAATGTTACAACAGTACATTCCACTTGTATACTTATTATGTACAATTTATTATATATTTATATTATTTCTACCTTCCCTATGTATCTGTATGTTACCCACCTAACATAGATTGTAAGCTCTATGGGACAGGGACCTCTTTTCCTAATGTTACCTGGTACATTCCACTTGTATACTTATTAATGTACATATTATTATATATTTATAATTATTTCTCTACCTTCCCTATGTATCTGTATGTTACCCACCTAACTAGATTGTAAGCTCTATGGGACAGGAGCTCTTTCCTAATGTTACATGGTACATTCACTTGTATACTTATTAATGTACAATATTATTATATTTTATATTATTTCTACCTTCCCTATGTATCTGTATGTTACCCCACCTAACTAGATTGTAAGCTCTAGGGACAGGGATCTCTTCCTAATGTTACATGGTACATCACACTTGTATACTTTATAATGTACATATTATTATATATTTATATTATTTCTACCTTCCCTATGTATCTGTATGTTACCCAACCTAACTAGATTGTAAGCTCTATGGACAGGGACTCTTTCCTAATGTTACATGGTACATTCCACTTGTATACTTATTAATGTACAATATTTATTATATATTTATATTATTTCTACCTTCCCTATGTATCTGTTGTTACCCACCTAACTACTAGATTGTAAGCTCTATGGGACAGGGATCTCTTTCCTAATGTTACATGGTACATTCACTTGTATACTTATTAATGTACAATATTATTATATATTTATATATTTCTACCTTCCCTATGTATCTGTATGTTACCCACTAACTAGATTGTAAGCTCTATGGGACAGGGATCTCTTTCCTAATGTTACATGTACATTCACTTGTATGCTTATTAATGTACATATTATTATATATTTATTTATTTCTACCTTCCCTATGTATCTGTATGTTACCCCACACTAACTATATTTAGCTCTATGGGACAGGACCTCTTTCCTAATGTTACATGGTACATTCACTTGTATACTATTAAATGTACAATATTATTATAGTATTTATATATTTTCTACCTTCCCTATGTATCTGTATGTTACCCCACCTAACTAGATTGTAAGCTCTATGGACAGGGATCTCTTTCCTATGTTACAGGTACATTCACTTGTATACTTATAATGTACAATATTAATATATTTATATATTTCTACCTCCCTATGTATCTGTATGTTACCCACCTAACTAGATTGTAAGCTCTATGGACAGGGATCTCTCCTAATGTTACACGGTACATTCACTTTGTATACTTATTAATGTACAATTTATTATATATTTATATTATTTCTACTTCCCTATGTATCTGTATGTTACCCACCTACTAGATTGTAAGCTCTATGGACAGGGACCTCTTTCCTAATGTTACATGGTCACTTCACTTGTATACTTATTAATGTCAATATATTATATATATTATATTATTTCTACCTTCCCTATGTATCTGATGTTACACCACCTAACTAGATTGTAAGCTCTATGGGACAGGGACTCTTTCCTAATGTTACATGGTACATTCACTTGTATACTTATTAATGTACAATTTATTATATATTTATATTATTATATTATTTCTACCTTCCCTAGTGTATCTGTTGTTACCACCCTAACTAGATTGTAGCTCTATGGGACAGGGACCTCTTTCCTAATGTTACATGGTACATTCACTTGTTACTTATTAATGTACAATATTATTTATATTTATATATTTCTAACCTTCCCTATGTATCTGTATGTTACCCCCCTAACTAGATTGTAAGCTCTATGGGACAGGATCCTCTTTCCAATGTTACAGGTACATTCACTTGTATACTTATTAATGTACAATATTATTATATATTTTATATTATTTCTACTTTCCCTATGTATCTGATGTTACCCACCTAACTAGATTGTAAGCCTAGGGGACAGGGATCTCTTTCCTAATGTTACATGGTACATTCACTTGTATACTTATTAATGTACAATATTATTATATATTTATATTATTTCTACCTTCCCTATGTATCTGTGTGTTACCCACCTAACTAGATTGTAAGCTCTATGGGACAGGGACCTCTTTCCTAATGTTACACGGTACATTCACTTGTATGCTTATTAATGTACAATATTATTATATATTTATATTGTCCCCTTGTATGATATAATAATAATATTGTACAGTGCTGCTCTATATAAATAATAATATACATACATGACACATACAGTACAGACTATACACAGGGAAATCACACATACCGTCCAGGGTCCATTCATTCACACACCTTTACTTATAGGGGATGCTGAGAGTTGCTCAAAATTTGCAGCAGTTTGATGATATCAGAGGGTGAACTATTTGTTTCCTAAACTCAGGAAACACAGTTTGCTTATTGGCTGAATAAAACCATGTGACATACATTACTTCCTGCCACAAGTGCACCCTGGGAGTTGTAGTTTTAATCCTTTTGTCTAAAAGCATGGACTGTATGGTTTCCTGTGACTACACAATGGATTGACCAATCAGACACTTAGTGGGTGTGGTTAATGTTCTATTAGTTCATGTGGATTTAAAGAGACAGATTTGTCTCCTCCCACAGATTTCCAGCTAGAGACATGAAATTCCGTACAGACGTGCGGGACACATAGGAGAAGTGTGTTATTACCTAGATAAGGAATCCGTGTAAGCGTTACCGCGTTATTATATTTTTGGGAATATTTTCATGTTACCTTATTACTCTGTATCCAGCGCCAGACACGCCTCCTTCACTTCTGGGTATTCAACCAATTGGAAGACGCGCTCCTTGCAGAACACGCCCCATTGATCAGTCCTGCATTAGTCCTGGATTATTATTATTATCAGTAAGTCTTTATGATTGTGGGGGAAACCGGAGTGCCCGGAGGAAACCCACGCAAGCACGGGGAGAACATACAAACTCCTTGCAGATGTGTCCAAGGGTGGAATCGAACTCAGGACCTCAGCGCTGCAAGGGATCAGTGCTAATCACTGAGCCACCATGCTACCCACGGGGAGCCCTGCAAGCCAACTTTCCATGGCTCCCAGGGGTGAGAGCCACGCGGTTTAGGTCCTCATCCTGGGTACTCTTAACAGAGGGTGTGTGTCCATAATTGTCCTTTAGATCTGGTACACATGAGCAGATGTTTTGTCCCGACTGAGCGTTTGCTACTAAGCAGGGACAAATCACTGTCAGTCATGGCAATAGTGGACCCCAGTTTGCGCAATTAATCGTGCAGTCCCACATGATCGGCCGTAATTAACCAACAAGCCTGATCTGGACAAACGGCTGCTGCCCCCCACACACACACCATGTGATACTGGCCACAGCCGACAGTTTGCGTTTGTCGGTAAATTACAACCAATTATTCAATCCCAAAGGGAACCGCACGATTGTCCGTAATTTACCAACAGGCCTGTTCGTCTGATCCGAACAAACGGGCGACCGAGTTTAGTCGTGACCACCCCCACAATGCGATATTTCCGGCTGACCATACACGGCACGGTCGGCCAAGTGTGTACCCAGCCGTAAAGGGAACGTCCACCCCAAACTAAAATTTGTATCCAAGCTTATTACCCCTCAATCCTTGACCTTGCAAGGTTTAATTGTATATTCATAGCTGTGATGTCTCCTTTACCGTGCACGGCCGGACTGGATGGGGCGTCAGTGATTGGTTGAGACGTTCACACTTTTTATCCTAAATTTTGGAGGGTAATTAGCTTAAATAGAAATGTTAGTATGGGGGGTGAGACATGTGTGTCTTCCAGATTTATTCAAATTTTAGGTAAGGTTGAAATGAGTATTCCTGCTGCCACGTGTAGCACGCATGTCCTATGCATGGACCCGTGTCGCCCCAGTGCGCTCAGGAGTCCCTTGTCGACCTATGCATCGGACGTGTGTACGAAGCTTTAATTAGCCCAACCCACACATCTCCACAAGCCACGCCCACATAAAGGTGTAGAGGGTGGCTTTAAAATGTTTGGCTCAGGTGTCAAAAGGTCTAGAAGCCCCCCTGCTTAATGAAAAACCCCCTTAAAGTTCATGTCTGCCCCAATAACCTAAAGTTACATACAGGCATACATCTAAGCCTCCCCCAAAAAAATACTTCTATCCTTACAGTGCTAGAGTAACACAAATGGTACGCATTATCCAATACTTGTGTATGCAGCAGGGGATGCTGGGAGTTGTAGTTTATAATCATCTGTAGGGATCTAAGTTCTCACCTGTGATCTAGAATGTTCTATTGATGAAATGTTTCCTATGTTCCATATAAACAGGTTATGGACCCAGTCCCTGGTGTGTGTGTGCTCTATTTTCTATGGATATCAATCACACACACTTACTAATAGGGGATGCTGGGAGTTGTAGTATATAAACACCTTTGAGCCCAATGGGAAGTGTACAGGCCCCACCCCCCAAGCCCTGTAGATGCCACGTGGTGGATAGGAAAATTCTATCACCCACAATGCACCTCGCTTCCTTTTCCCTAAGCGCTGGCTCTAGTGGGCGTGGCTCACTGTAGGGGGTGGATCGTTTGGCTCACGTGACCAGTCCCATAACTAGGCGGAGAATCAGCCATTCGGCCATTTTTCATTGCTCGCCGGAACATGAGGTTGTCCCTCGTGTCTGAGCACATGGCAGAGAAGGTAGGTTACCAGAAACAAGGCATGGTGTTAAGTATGGCAGCTTACACAATATAATATATATGATTTACTGTAAATAATACAGGGTCTAGTAACTGATAGTGGATAATGCACTCCCAACTGTAAATTATAAGGATATTAGTTATAGAGTGGATAATGCACCCCCAACTGTAAATTATAAGGATATTGGCTATATAGTGGATAATGCACCCCCAACTGTAAATTATAAGGATATTGGCTATATAGTGGATAATGCACCCCCAACTGTAAATTATAAGGATATTGGTTATAGAGGGGATAATGCACCCCCAACTGTAAATTATAAGGATATTAGTTATATAGTGGATAATGCACCCCCAACTGTAAATTATAAGGATATTAGTTATATAGTGGCTAATGCACCCCCAACTGTAAATTATAAGGATATTGGTTATAGAGGGGATAATGCACCCCCAACTGTAAATTATAAGGATATTGGTTATAATGAAATTAACTGTTTATCTAAATCTACACCTGGATAGTATCTGTATATGGGGGGTGTAGTATCTGTATAGGGGTCTAGAAACATTGCGTACATAGGAAATGCATAACATATGTACACAGTAATGAGTTGTTACAGCAATACTGTGATACAATAGGAGGACCCCGCCCAAAGAGCTTACAGTCTAGAGGAGACGTGGGTGTCGGGGAATCGGTAGGCTGTAAATAGATTGGGAGTGAGAGAGGTGGTTAGGTTAGCGAGAGGGGTAATGTCTAGGCCGGAAGAGGTGGGTTTTAAAGGGTATCTCCCCTGGTTAACTTTTTTGTGGTTTTATCTAAGAATGGGAGGTAAAGGTCCTACCTCCATTTCTTCATTAAAGCCTTCTGGAGTCGGGAAATAACTTGCTGATCACTCGCTCCTCCACTGCTACACAGATCCCGACCGACTTGGTAGTTTATGTGAATAGAGTCCGTTGGGACCGGTCAGGCGTGACTGGAGGTGGTGAACCAGGTCAGCATAGACGGGTCTTTCCAGTCTATGGGTCAAGGGAGGGCTTTTTAGGTATAGGGGATACCACGGCGTGTTTAAATATAGAGGGGAAAATACCAGTGAATAGGGACACGTTAAAGAGGTTGGGGTCGGAGTGAAGGGAGATGAGGGGGCAGGTGGTGAGATGGATCCTGGATCCTGGATAGGAGAGATGAAAGTCCCTGTTCTGTTGTAGTGGTGAAGCTCATTAGGGGGCAAGTAAAGGGATTAACCAATGAAGGGAGACTAGACATTGCAGTGGTAGGGGTAGAGATGGAGGGGGAGCAATGAAGGGAGACTAGACATTGGGGTGGTAGGGGTAGAGATGGAGGGGGAGCAATGAAGGGAGAGTAGACAGTGCGGTGGTAGGGGTAGAGATGGAGGGGGAGCAATGAAGGGAGAGTAGACAGTGCGGTGGTAGGGGTAGAGATGAAGGGAGAGTAGACAGTGCGGTGGTAGGGGTAGAGATGGAGGGGGAGCAATGAAGGGAGAGTAGACAGTGCAGTGGTAGGGGTAGAGATGGAGGGGGAGCAATGAAGGGAGAGTAGACAGTGCGGTGGTAGAGATGGAGGGGGAGCAATGAAGGGAGAGTAGACATTGCGGTGGTAGGGGTAGAGATGAAGGGAGAGTAGACATTGCGGTGGTAGGGGTAGAGATGAAGGGAGAGTAGACAGTGCGGTGGATGGCTATCCCTGCTCTGTCCGCCACCTCCTCCCCCTACCCCCTGTTTATCTGCTATATGGCTATCCCTGCTCTGTCCGCCACCTCCTCCCCCTACCCCGTTTATCTGCTGATGGAATTGCCTCTTACTTCACAGGACAAATCAGTCTTTCTACATCCCCAGCCTCATCTCCACAGCCTCCAGTCCCATCTACATTTCCACCCGGCCTCCCTTCTAACACCTCCATTTCTGGTCTAACCAACTCTTCCCACCATTACCGAACACAGACTTTCAAGCCTTCTCTCCCATGGCCTGTCTCACCACCTGCCCCCTCGACCCCATTCCCTCCTTTCTCATTCCCCATCTCTCACCTTCCTTTACACCAGCCCCAACATCTCTTTTTAACTTGTCCCTATCCACGGGTACATTTCCCTCCTCATTCAAACATGCTATTGTATCCCCTATTCTCAAGAAACCTTCTCTGGATCCGTCTGTCCTATCCAGTTACTGTCCTGTCTCTCTTCTCCCGTTTGCATCTAAACTGATTGAACGACGCATCTACGCTGAACTGGTTAATCACTTTTCCGCCGACTCCCTCTTTGTTCACCTACAGTCCGGCTTCCGCCCCGACCACTCCACGGAAACGTCTCTCACCAAATTTACTTACGATCTGCTTCTCTGTTTAGACCTCTGGGCTAGGTCAGCTCATTAGTTCCTTTGGATTCCAATACCACCTGTATGTAAATTTACATCTCCGCCCCTGACCTCGTTACTCTGACATCCCGGGTCCCTGACTGCCTAAATGCCATCTCTGCTTTTATATCCTCCCGCTTCCTCATCCCGCTTCCTCAAACTCAACATGGATAAGACCGAACTTGTCAATTTCCCACCCTCTCGATCTACCCTCCTACCTAACATTACTATCCACATCAATGACACGCCAATCTCGCCAACACCTCACGTGCGATGCCTGGGAGTAACCTCTGACTCAGAACTTTCCTTTAAACATCCCCATTAATACCCTGTCCAACTCCTGTCGGTTACAGCTCAAAAACATCTCGTGCATCCGTCCCTTCCTTTCACAGAACGCCACCAAAATTCTAGTTCATGCCCTTATCATCTCCCAGCTGGAATACCATCTCCTCTAGACTGTAAGGTTACAATCTGGACCTGGACACTTCTATCCCTCTTACTGACCCATCACAGACCCACTAGTTATAATCCACTGACAACTTAGTTACAGATACTGATCTGCTTCACCTTATGTCTCATCTTAGATTGGGTATTTCTCATCCCCATGCTAATCCAGTGAGCATTAATATGTCCACATTAATCGGAGGATAACGTGTATCCTTAGGAAACTAGGTAGATCTCAACTTAAGTATTTTATAAATAAGTATTTTACATGTCTTGGGGCCATCTGGGTAGGTACACGTAATACTACTATCATGGGATGTAACCTAAATAACAGCTTGTCTGATAATTATATATCCAATGGGATTAAAGAGGAGTCGGCTTCATGGGAGTTTAATACAGAGAGACCTGCCATTGTCTCAGTGTAGAGAGATTCTATCATTGTGAATATCAAACAATGTAGGTAATAATGAAACATCACAGACTGGCATGGGAACTCCCTATCGTCCAATCCAATGAGGGTAAAAACAATCCGACCAATTAGATTAAGGGATTTAATCCCCATCACTTACCAGGTCCACATGGAAATCTGATATTTTGTGACAATTCTGGTCCCGTCTCCATACGAATCAGCCTCACATTCTGGAACAGAAGGAAGAGGGATAAAGTTGTAATTCTGCATTAGACCGTTTGCACCAAGCTGTATGAACTAGCTGTGACTGGTCTGCTTTATTGGATATTATCATTAGGGCCAGCATCGCTTTACCGAGAGGACATCTAGAACATTTCCCATCATGCCCCATTCAACCCACCAGGGGGCAGGGCACAGACCAGCAGCTACATTACAGCCTAGTGAATAGGTGAACTCAGCAGTCAGATCCATAACAAGGTGTCATCACAAGTCAGGTTCGGGATAGACTCATCACAGTTCACACATTGACACTGGAGGGGAATAGAACTACACTGGTATATACAGACCTGATAACCACATTGAACTTATATAGTGAATAATGTATCCCCTACTGTAAATGATAAGGATATTAGAAGTCACTGAGGAGTTCTGTGTCTATATAAAGGTACAAGGACACAGACTGAGTTATACAGGGAACTCTGGGTACCACTCATGTATTATAAGGGATAATGTATTCCCTACTGTAAATTATAAGGATATTCAGTCACGAGGAGTTCTGTGACCATATAAAAGCATGAGGCCGTAGGACAAACTCCTTGGTGACTAATATCCTTATATTTCACTCCTAATCCCATTATTTGCAGATTGTGCAATGGCTTTAAACCTTAACCCTCCCTTTAATACTTGTGCACCAGTTGTCACCCCTATGAACAATCCCCCCCAGTCTCTCAACACCCTTTCCATAGGACATGTGAATTCTATCCAGATCTGGTAACCACAATGACACACAGACCTGGTTTAGGCTATAAAGCTGAATGATAACTGTAGAACACAACTTAGTTACAGATATGATCTGTCACCTTATGTCCATCCCCATCTCCTCTAGACTGTAAGGTTACAATCTGGACCTGGACACTTCTACCCCTCTTACTGACCCATCACAGACCGACTAGTTATAATCACTGACAACTTAGTTACGATACTGATCTGTCACCTTATGTCTCATCCCCATCTCTCTAGACTGTAAGGTTACAATCTGGACCTGGACACTTCTACCCCTCTTACTGACCCATCACAGACCGACTAGTTAAATCACTGACAACTTAGTTACAGATACTGATCTGTCACCTTATGTCTCATCCCCATCTCCTCTAGACTGTAGGTTACAATCTGGACCTGGACACTTCTACCCCTCTTACTGACCCATCACAGACCGACTAGTTATAATCCACTGACAACTTAGTTACAGATACTGATCTGTCACCTTATGTCTCATCCCCATCTCCTCTAGACTGTAAGGTTACAATCTGACCTGGACACTTCTACCCCTCTTACTGACCCATCACAGACCGACTAGTTATAATCACTGACAACTTAGTTACAGATACTGATCTGTCACTTATGTCTCATCCCCATCTCCTCTAGACTGTAAGGTTACAATCTGGACCTGGACACTTCTACCCCCTCTTACTGACCCATCACGACCGACTATTTATAATCCACTGACAACTTAGTCAGATACTGATCTGTCACCTTATGTCTCATCCCCCATCTCCTCTAGACTGTAAGGTTACAATCGGACCTGGACACTTCTACCCCTCTTTACTGACCCATCACAGACGACTAGTTATAATCCACTGACACTTAGTTACAGATACTGATCTGTCACCTTATGTCTCATCCCCATCTCCTCTAGACTGTAAGGTTACAATCTGGACCTGGACACTTCTACCCTCTTACTGACCCATCACAGACCGACTAGTTATAATCCCTGACAACTTAGTTCAGATACTGATCTGTCACCTTATGTCTCATCCCCTCTCCTCTAGACTGTAAGGTTACAATCTGGACCTGGACACTTCTACCCCTCTTACTGACCCATCACAGACCGACTAGTTATAACCCACTGACAACTTAGTCAGATACTGATCTGTCACCTTATGTCTCATCCCCATCTCCTCTCTAGACTGTAAGGTTACAATCTGGACCTGGACACTTCTACCCCTCTTACTGACCCATCACAGACCGACTAGTTTAATCCACTGACAACTTAGTTACAGATACTGATCTGTCACCTTATGTCTCATCCCCATCTCCTCTAGACTGTAAGGTTACAATCTGGACCTGGACACTTCTACCCCTCTTACTGACCCATCACAAACCGACTAGTTATAATCGACTGACAACTTAGGTACAGCTACTGATCTGTCACCTTATGTCTCATCCCCATCTCCTCTAGACTGTAAGTTTACAATCTGGACCTGGACACTTCTACCCTCTTACTGACCCATCACAGACCGACTAGTTATAATCCACTGACAACTTATTTACAGTACTGATCTGTCACCTTATGTCTCATCCCCATCTCCTCTAGACTGTAAGGTTACAATCTGGACCTGACACTTCTAACCCTCTTACTGACCCATCACAGACACTAGTTTTAACCACTGACAACTTGTTACAGATACTGATCTGTCACCTTATGTCTCATCCCCATCTCCTCTAGACTGTAAGGTTACAATCTGGACCTGGACACTCTACCCCTCTTACTGACCCATCACAGACCGACTGTTAAATCCACTGACAACTTAGTTACAGATACTGATCTTCACCTTATGTCTCATCCCCATCTCCTCTAGACTGTAAGTACAATCTGGACTCTGGACACTTCTACCCCTCTTACTGACCCATCACAGCCCGACTAGTTATAATCCCACTGACAACTTAGTTACAGATACTGATCTGTCACCTTATGTCTCATCCCCATCTCCTCTAGACTGTAAGGTTACAATCTGGACCTGGACACTTCTCCCCTCTTACTGACCCATCACGACCGACTAGTTTATAATCCACTGACAACTTAGTTACAGATACTGATCTGTCACCTTATGTCTCATCCCCATCTCCTCTAGACTGTAAGGTTACAATCTGACTGGACACTTCTACCCCTCTTACTGACCCATCACAGACCGACTAGTTATAATCCACTGACAACTTAGTTACAGATACTGATCTGTCACCTTTATGTCTCATCCCCATCCCTCCTAGACTGTAAGGTTACAATCTGGACCTGGACACTTCTACCCCTCTTACTGACCCACACAGACCGACTAGTTATAATCCACTGACAACTTAGTTACGATACTGATCTGTCACCTTATGTCTCATCCCCATCTCCTCAGACTGTAAGGTTACAATCTGGCCTGGACACTTCTACCCCTCTTACTGACCCATCACAGACCGACTAGTTTAATCCACTGCACAACTTAGTTACAGATACTGATCTGTCACCTTATGTCTCATCCCCATCTCCTCTAGACTGTAAGCTATCAGGCAGGGCCCTCCATCCTATTGTACAGTAATGCTGTAACTTACCACACTGAATGCTGCTGGACTGTTTTTGGCACTTTGTATTACTTGCATTAAATGATTAACATGTATGTTTTCCTTATGTATATTAATGCAACTGTAAAGCGCCACGAAGATGTTGGCGCTATATAACCCACCATTATTATAATAATAATAGAGGTTCAGTAAGATGGAATAACCCCGTTTCCCAGCTCCCCCTCTGGAACAGGGTCTCATGGGATTGTGGGAATTATTACAAACCTCTGACTCTTTCACAGACAATCATCACTTCCTATTTTCAAATGTTTTGTGGAGTCCCAACAACAGGTAAGTTATAGGTGCAGCCCCTGAGGCCTGTGCCACATCAGGTAAGTATCATATCCAATATAAAGTTGCAGGGAGGCACATTCAGGTAAGTATATTAACAAATTCCATTTATGAAGTGTTCATCATACCAGGTACACTAATCATAGGGTGTCCACCCCA